>JAOQGN010310054.1:0-15007 GCA_027564295.1 Himantozoum antarcticum
AAGAAAATTTAATTTAATTAATTACGTCTAACCTAAAAATAAATTAGGACAATTTCCATGTTTGTATAATTTCAAAATTCTGTCAATTTCGAATCCATAGCTATGGTACCCGGGAATTCGAGTTATCAGGGCTACCTTGTAATTCATTATAAACAAAACCCAACCACCAATTTATATCCTATATTTAACGACCTTGACTGCCTGTGCTTGTATGTTCAGCTAAATATCTTTGCCTGCAGGTGTTGGGGAAGGCAAGTGAGAACACTGATGACAGCACCATTGATGAGAAGTACTTGATAGCCACATCTGAGCAGCCAATAGCTGCATATCACCGCAATGAGTGGCTAAACCCTAGCATGCTGCCTATCAGATATGCCGGCTTATCAACATGTTTTAGACAGGAAGTAGGATCTCATGGACGTGACACTAGGGGCATCTTCAGAGTTCATCAATTTGAAAAGGTCTGTTCAGATAATTGAGAACAATAATATTTCAGGGAGCAGTTCTGACAGGTTTTTGAGAGTTGTCATTTGACTTTTACTGTTTACGTCTCTGATATGCCCAGGTAACAGATCAACAAGCATAGTTATGATTTTGCATATTATAGTGACCATATCTTAGAGCAACGTTATACATTGTACATTTTTGTGATTACTGTGGATTCATTTCTACTTTAATCACTCGGTATTGACACAAGTATTGTTTTCTACTGCATTTAACTGTCCTGCTATGTTAAAATATTAAAATTAGTAGATTCGATATTATCACTCTTATTGTATTAAGTTGTGACATTGCAGTATAGCAAGCGATGAATTTGAAAAAGATAAAATGCTACCGATATTTAAAGAAGTCCAAAAATCCACGACAAAATGATGGAACATATGACAGTGAGATTGTTGCATTGAGATACAACATATGGGATTGATGCTTCGTTTCCTTTGTAGGTAGAACAATTCTGTGTGACTGATCCAGAGAAGTCATGGGAAGAGTTTGATCTGATGATAGCTAATGCAGAAAGCTTTTATGAGGTCCTCAAACTACCATACCGGATAGTTAATATTGTATCAGGTTAGTGTGAACAGTGGACAGTGTTGTTGAGTGCAATCAGAGTAACCAAACATTGGCACAGCACTCCTCACAAATAGCAGAAAGCAATTATGCCGACGCACCACATTTCCATCTACTGTGTACTTATGGCTATAATCATGCGCATAGTCCGAGAACATGGATGAGAGTTGTCTTTCTCTTCTTTCTTTTCCCTCTCTTCCTTTCCCCTCCCGCGAGGGAGAGGAGGGGGAAATGGACAAAGGGGAAGACTGCTCTCATCCACGTTCTTGGACCAATATGTGCTGTGTTACATTATCACAACTCATTCATTGGGTGATCTAAACTTTAAACTTATTTGTGATTGTTGAGAGCCTATAACTTAGCTTACTTGTATTCACTAAATAAACCCCGCGATCTGTGCTAATAATTATTTCAAGACTAGAGTAAGTGAGCTTTTGCAATGTTTTCTAGGAGCACTCAATGATGCTGCTGCTAAGAAGTTGGATCTAGAGGCTTGGTTTCCTGGTTCCGGTGCTTTCCGTGAGCTGGTTTCATGCTCCAACTGCACAGACTACCAGGCTAGGAGACTGCAGGTCCGCTTCGGAGAAACCAAGAAGATGAATGAAGCGGTATGTCGGCATGCCACCCATTGCTGTCATTCTATACTATGATAAATGATTCTCTGCAAAACTTGAACTTGAGTCTATAAATACTTTCCGATATTTTCATAAACTGATTCTATCCAAATTGTATATCAGTGACGTTAGATGATGATTTGTGTTATGAAGTGTTATATTTTCTTGAATTATTTTCTTTTCGTGAAATTGTTAATTATTGATGAAATAGGCAGCTTGTTACCACTTTCAGTTTCACAAATTTTGCAACTTCACTAGTGACTACTGCCTATATTGGCCGAGAAACTCATGGGTCATACTTCCATCGTTGGTGATTTTACTGTAAGCTTTGCTTTATCAGGGATATCGTATTAAATATATCCTCAAGATTTGGAAATTAAGAAATTTTGCCAGTTTCTCTACATGGGCAAAAGTGAGAAAATTAACGAGAGCTCTGGATAAATGTAACTTTAGATATTTTCCTTACAACTGTTTCAATACTTGTTACTTTAGATGGAATTGAACTCAGTAGTTTAATTGCATTGAAACATTAACTAATTAGTTTGTTCAAGGAGTTGGAGTGGAAACGGCATGTTGATTTTTTCCTCCGGTTTTCGGGGGCCTACCGGAAGCCCCTCTGAACCTTATTGGTCACAGTTTGGCCTATGCTGGAATGTGTGAGATGGACAACGAAAATCCCTTTTTAGCGATGCAGAGGGAAAGTCTATGCTTACAGACATCGTGATAGCAAAGTTCCATGTGTTTTTACATCCTCTAGGATGGTTTTTAGCATTATACAAAGAAATTAAATTCAGTAAATGCTCAATTACAAACCTGTACTTATGGCCTCTTACTGCTAAAAAAATGTGATCACGAGTTTTAGGGAATCTGTTCTGTGGAGGCCGGTGATTGGACAAAACTGATCTCAAAATCAAACTTTTTTATATCAGCAAAAGCCTTACTCATTGCTTGCTGGAAATGCGATCTCCAAATAGCCTTGAGTAGATTTATGACGTTTGATTGGATGAATTATGTGGGAAAATTTGTCCTAAAGTGTTGACAACGCCTTGTCCATTACACATAGTGCAATTATAATACAGGTCGTTTCTACTCCTCCCCACTCCAACTAATTAGTTTGTTGCTGTTGATATTGTAGGCGGTATATTGTCACATGCTAAATGCCACAATGTGCGCCGTCACCAGAGTAATATGCTGTATACTGGAGAACTATCAGGTGGAGGATGGAGTGATAGTACCTGAAGCTCTGAGATTGTGGATGCCTAGCCGTAAGCATATGCAATCATGTACTAAGTACCTCCAGTTTTGAATGCCCAGGATTTATAACAATATTTGTAAATGTATGTGTATACAACATAACTATTTATTTGCGAAACATGTATTTATAAATGTTTGCATTATTGGCATTTGTTCTGCTGAGCTCATCGTGGGGGGCCAACTTCACAAAAACAAAGCTTGTCAAAGACAGGCTTATTGTATTATATATCTATTGAAAATGATGCAACAATGTATTTTATCAAAAGATAATAATTATGTAACTACAAGCAACGACGAAGTCGCAGTGATGGCAAGGCCCTTCTAGAGTAGGTAATAAAGTTGCAGTATTAGGTAGGACCTTCTAAAGTAATATAGGTTGTGTTCCCACGCAATTACTAGCTATGTTATACTTCCTCTTTAGAATATGCTGAGAAGATTCCGTTTGTGAAATCAGCTCCAATAGACGAGGAAAAGGAAAAAGCAAGCAAAAAGAAAACAAAGGGAAAAGGTGAGCCTGAAGCATAAACAACAACAAATGCTACTGCAAGGAGGTTACAGCTAATTTGGTGCCATTCAGCTTTAACTGATTTATCATGCCGCATCAGCTCGGTTTACGAGTCAATAGGTCAGATCACCGCTACTGGCTTACCAACTGTCTATATATGGTTTTATGGACCAACACAATTCTATATCAGAATATCTGCTTGGAATACTCGCTTGAACACAACTGTAAATTATACTATATTTATGTTGTCTATGATTTTGTATAGAATTTTATATATCCAGTGGGTCAACTAGAGCATACATCTCCATGTGTACAACTTTTCAGATATTACTACTCTATTGGCATGGCATTCTCTCCCAAATACATTTCAGTAGAAAGTTGGTGTAACTATCACAACCCGCAACATTTGGGTGGTAAATTTTTGAAATGGAGTTTCTTGTATTCAAGTTTCTCTCGATGAAATTGACGCCGAGATTTTGATCAAACTACATTTTATGTCAGTCCATAAATTGATGTCTCTACAATCTATACTTGGGTGTCTCTACGATATATACTTGGTCTCTACAATCTATACTTGGGTCTCTCTACGATATATACTTAACTCACATAAGCAGATGCAATATTTATGGCATGTAAGTTTTAGTACTCTAAAACAATGCTTACAATAAAATAATGCTACAGTAAAAAAAACTATTATAATAATATAACATCGATGTAGGTTGATATTTGGAGCAAGTGATTTATAGCCACATTGAATTGCATTGAATGGCCAATACATCATAAACTGGTATAATAAGTAAATCAAGTGGAACTTTGTGCAGTTTGCATGATTAGACATTATTAGGGAGTTCACCAGGTACAAATATTATACAAACACTACGAAATAATAGAGCTAGGACGGTTAGAACAAGTATACATACTACATAGCCTGGCTAAACAAGTCAACTGCATTGAGTCATCTGCTTGAAAGTAGGTGTGGGATGTGTGCCACAAATACCCGCGAGTAGATAACTCCCAAATGGAGTTGGCTGGGGTCATTAGTCGGACTAACAAATACTGTGCCAAAATACAAATAATGCAATGAGTATTAATGCTTGGAGTTTGATACTAACTTGGTTTCCTAGTGGCAATAGTCAAGGCATGGATAAGACGCTAACGCCATGACCCGACTTGAAACCTCCAAACCAGTGGAAATATGGCTGGCTCAACTAATATTATTTAATTGCATATAAAAATGTATCCATGCTATAACATATGTGGCAACTAAATGAGTACGAGGTGTATGAGGGTGCACCCTCATGTGTACGGTGAGGGTGTACCACATTAATGTGATAGAACTGCAGTAAGTAATCAAATAATGTTATTACTTTAGGGAAAAAATAGTTTTGTAGGTTCCAAGCCATTCAGTTGATATCGGTATACTGTTTGACAAGTCTTACCATACTAGTGTACCAGTAGGCTCCAGGCAGGGTTAGATGCATGAAAATACGGGAAAGCAATACAAAATATTTAAAACAATATTAACAAAAATGTAGATGCAGTAGGTCCCATAATACCATCATGGTACCTACCGTGTTGAACAAATAAATATATTAAAATATTATCTAATTATGAAGTATAGTGTAACAAGTACATGTTGGAGAGGAGAAGGCTAGAAGTAGTGGTAAACTGGACTGATTGATGATGGGATGTAAGCGTTCATCATTGGTACTGGAGGCATAGGAAGTGAGGTATAGGGTTGGGCTGCTAACTCTTGGGAGTAATGGAAGTAGGGCTGTGGAGTGCAGAGGTTGTGTTGCTGCATCAGCATATATTGAGAGCAAGGGTCGGCTATGTGTAGAGTCTGCAGAGATCCTTGCAAATGAGTAATCTGTTGCTGAATGTCTCCCATGGTGCCTGTGTTAATGTAGCATGGAGCTTTCTCCTTCGGTTTCACTTTACCATTGGCTACTGCTACAGGAATAAAATATCACCCTAGGCAATACAAGTAACAATGACTACAATAGAATATGTTGTTTTTGGAATACATTGGTGTAATAGTAGACGGAAGTAAATAAACAGTGGAAGGAAAAATTCATTTTTGCTCTCTTTGGGTAAATGACGATTTCGGTTTCTGTGCATGTCTATTTTATCCCATAAAAACCAATATCTCAGCAACATGAGAAAAGCAAAGAACATGTGAGAAACTGAATAAACATTTGTCAGCAGAAATGATCAGCTACACCATTAATCTTCAACATTTTATTGCTCTCTACTTGCATCTAGACAGTGCTTACCTACCCGATGACCACTAAGAATTTCTCCCACAACATATTTTAAAGTTAGATATTTCTAATTTCCATTGACGCTCCAGCGAGTCATTCACTTGCGATGTCATGTTATTATCCTTTCCATTGCAATAACAGCATACTACACTGTACTTCAATACGCACAACATTGTGGAGTTGCCTGCTCAACTAAGCAACAATGCACTACAAGACTAACAAACTGCAACCTTCCCGCAGTCATGGTAACGAGGAAAGGGAATTCCCCCAAACCACTCACCTTCTCAACCAAATATACACCACATACACAAACGGAGTTACTCCCTCCGAAATGGGTTGCAGTTTTGACACTCCTGAGGCAACAACGCCATACTAAGTGTGACAGGAATGTGTTGCACTTTGCACGTTGAGATGTTGACATGATGTAGATAAAGAAATAATGAGAAAGAGCGAATGTTACCCCTATTTCAGGGCGTCCAGCACTGCAAGTGTGAACAAGGAAAAAGAACGTTTTTCCTTGTTCACACCTGCAGTACTGGGGGCCCTGAAATAGGGCCAAGTATAACAGCCTGCTAAAGCACTCCAGGCGTTGTAAATTTTTAAATTATCTGTTGTTGAGATCTTGAGTACGGACCACAAATTCCTTAGAAAAGTTGGAGCTATAGCAAGAAGTTGAATGGCAGCAAGAGTAGATTATAAGGCTCTGCTCACAACATCGAATCCTGCATAGAGTTCTTCCGATACACAAACAAAATAATTTGAAAATATAAATGTAAAACAAAGCACATATATATTAAATTATCAATTTTATTTGCCGCATTCAATTTTTTTAGTGCCATCTAATCAGGTCAGATTGTTGGTTTCATCCAATAACTTTTTAGTGACTATAGTAAGTCTGCTAGTCAGTCTGCCGCTACAGTCTAGCCGATGTAGCGGGCTCAGTGCGAGTAATGAGATAAAAACTAATAATAATATACATTAGTAGTTACGGCATATCCATCTTTATTCACTTGTGCCCATTATGTACAACTGTTAGCATACAATTCTAATGTACTTTGTACAATTATAAGTTGACAAGATAGCCCCAGACTGGCCATGTCCAGATAGCACCAGACTGGCCATGTCCAGATAGCACCAGACTGGCCATGTCCAGATAGCCCCAGACTGGCCATGTCCAGTGTGTTTCTGACAGTGTATTATCGTTAGTTTAGCTTGGGGTGCAAACTGCAGACACAAGCCCAGGCACTGCAGAGTGCCTTCAGAACATGACCGACAGGCACATCATCTCAAAATACTATAAATTACCATGTTTATACAATTTTATGATAATTATTGCATATAATTATAGATTCTAGTCTCGCGACCATGTATCATGTAAATTTACAAATAATTATGACATATTTTTCTTCCATTTTCAGTTTAAAGATCTCTGTAAGCATAGATTTACGCTTTTACTGAAATATTAGTGTGCAAGAAGCAACAGAATGCAGCAGCCTCCTGGCAGGATGATTGCCCATAATTATGATTTCTATGACAATTTAACAAAAAATGCACAGCTGTGCAACACTGTAACAATTTCTCTATTTTTTCATTGCCTCATTGTTTTAAAATGTTACAACATAATGTAACATTTTTGAACAGACAATCAGTCATCATGCTGTCATTATGAAGAGAGAAGACAGTGAGCAGATGGGCAGATGAGCAGATGGTCACATGAGCAGATGGCCACATGAGTAGACGGCCACATGAGCAGACGGCCACATGAGCAGATGGCCATGCAGTGGCGTTGAGATACTGGTACAATTAGTCGCTGTCACTCCCAAAGATTTCCACTTTATCATCATCACCTGCTTCTGACTTTTTGTCATCCTCGGCGCCACTTTCATCTGATGAGTCAGAGGAAGAGCTAAATAAAGATAAATCATCATAGAGTAGAGAGTGAGAGAGAGAGAGCAGAGTAGTGAGTAGAGAGTGGTGATTGGGGAGTAGAGAGTGGTTACTGGGGAGTAGAGAGTGGTGATTGGGGAGTAGAGTGGTTACTGGGGAGTAGAGAGTGGTTAGTGGGGAGTAGAGAGTGGCTAGTGGGGAGTAGCGATTAGAGAGTAGTGAGTGGGGAGTAGAGAGTAGTGAGTGGGGAGTAGAGAGTAGTGAGTGGGGAGTAGAGAGTGGTGAGTGGGGAGTAGCGATTAGAGAGCAGAGACTGGCGAGTAGATGCTAAATGGATGCAACCACTAAATGGATTTATCAAAGTTGGGGATGAAATGTAATATCATAACCTAGGGAGTGCAGTGGAATCACACTACCAATAATATTGAGTGCTTTCTACTGTCAGCCATTTTTGTTCATATTCCAATACTGAGGCTCAAACAATTTCTCTTTTAGTATAATTTGATTGACTATATACATAATACACAACAATTTGATTGGGTGCATCTACAATAAGCAATCAGGTGATTGGATACATGCACAATATACCATTATCTGATTGGATGTATACACAATTTGCAATGAATTGATTGGTACATACCCACTGCTATCCCCACTGCTGCTACCAGATCCGCTACCATCATCTGATTTGTCAGCCTTCGGCTCTCCATCCTTTTCTTCATCATCCTCTGCGCCGGAGGCCTGATAAAATAAGGTAACGTAAGTATACCAATGTCAGAACTAGGTAAGTATACCAATGTCAGAACTAGGGAAGTATACCAATGTCAGAACTAGGTAAGTATACCTAGTGTCAGAACTAGGGAAGAAATCATGCAGTGGTTGAAAAGTAAATTTCCACTCGAAGTTGCATTCAAATGCCAGCCTATATTCGCACATAACGATCTTCCTGATTTTATGGCCTTCCCTTACGACCTCAAATATGGAAGTACATGGTATATCCGAGAGCGTTGTTCTTTCACTCAGACCCAAACTCCTGTCATCGAGTAGGAGTTTGTATTACATTACATGAATGTAGACTTCTCTACGATCTCGTGTCCAGTATTCAAATTGTCTCAGCAATGTTCAAGTGGACCAGAAAGTAGCTCACTGCAACTAATTAGTCAGCTGACCTACAGACACTGCTGGTACTAGTATGCCCCACTACTAACTGGTAGCAGTATGCACCACTACTAACTGGTAGCAGTATGCACCACTACTAACTGGCAGTAGTATGCACCACTACTAACTGGTAGTAGTATGCACCACTACTAGCTGGTAGTAGTATGCACCACTACTAGCTGGTAGCAGTATGCACCACTACTAGCTGGTAGCAGTATGCACCAGCAGTGCTGTGTGGTATTTAAGTTCCCCAAATCTGCTGTGGTGCCTGCCCGTTAGTAGTGGTGCATACTACTACCAGTTAGTAGTATGTACCACTACTAACTGGCAGGCACCACAGCAGATTTGGGGAACTTAAATACCACACAGCACTGCTGTTGTAACAATTATTATTGTCACCATTTTAGTCCTGCATATTTTCACAGTAGATGTAATATTATAATACTTTGATCTTGCATCCTGTGGTCAGGATTTTCAAACTTATGTAAGATTGACTGTCGTAAGATCTATTGCAATATATTATTATAATAACACAGCAGTGTAAACAACTATTAGAACAGGCCGGCGGGAAGACGGGCGGGCGTGCAGGGTTGCAACACAAACTCTTTGTAAATTGCTACATCCCAAATTAGATTATTGATGAGCAGTGGTTGCAATTTATTTTGGTTCAATAATGTACTGGATGAGTTGTACATATCAATTACTTTATGAAATTTAATTAGTAAAATTGAGCTTTTGTTGGAAAAATCAGAGGACTTCAAAGTGAAAGATTTATGTTCATCATTTGATTGTTATATTTCAAGTGTGCTTGTTTAATCTGGGCGTAACTGATTATAAGTCGCATTGGCACGTGCCACTCAGCATTTGACATGATATGAATGGAAGTGATTCCTTTATCTGAATAATTGATGAGAGAATGATAGATAGGCTGACCAGTGAGTGAATGATAGGATACCCCTAGGATAGGACACTCCACTTCCATCGGCTAGTAGCTGGTATGTGCACATTCTATACCTATTATGCTGGGAACATTCCTGGCTTCCTTTGCCAATAATATTTAATTAGATCACCACACCACATACTGACACTTCCAATCAACTTTCTTCATGTCTTGTTGACCTGCATAAAGGCCTGCCCAGACGTTTAGATAACAGTTCCGAATATCGGTTCCGAGACCTTTCCGAAAACCGACTGATCGGAACAGAGGCGAAATCTGATCGTTTTGCTCGGTCCAGACCGTTTGGAAGAGTTAAACTTTGCTTACGAGATCGTTTGAAAAGATCAATATGTCTCCACTTGAATTGGTTGAAATGGTTTCACGACAGCCCAGGCCCGCAGTAGATTTATCAACTTTATTCCATTGGGTGGTTGGTATATACGCCGACTCCATTTTCACAAATTGTCTCACTACACGGCTCTGCATTATCGAATCACTTGTAAGGTGTGGAGGGTGTATTTTCTGATGACCCGCTCCGATGCCCGATTGGCCAAGGTCGAAACTTGTATTGGGCCTATTATCTGAATGGTTGGACGAGACTTAAGATTTTGTGAAAAATTAATTAATGCAGGTTTGATGAGCTCAGGTACCTGATACTAAAGGAATACCACCAACAGATACCGATGGAATACCACCATCAGATACCGATGGAATACCACCATCAGATACCGATAGAATACCAATATCAAATATTCGCATGGCGTGTACTAGAGGACGGGACAGATTACGGAGAATGGGTAAGATTGCTGTAGAATATGTTGGAAATAACGAGAGGGCTATTAGCGGCTTTCGGAGAAGCAGAACATTTGTGAAAGTTGATTAAAGAATCTACGAAAAAATATAATCAACAATAATAAAAAACCAGACGCATTCTAGGAACAACTACGTACCCGTTACAGAGCGTGAACCCAAAAACAAAATATTCTAAACTAGCACGGCCTTTGTCTGAACGTAGATTGAAGTAACCGTGCAATAATGTACCGGAACGTTTTGCAACATCCGCATCCATTTACTGTGCTATATAATAACAACAGGAGCCACCCTCTTTATGCACTTCCAAAAACGCATGAAATGGAATAGTTGCAATTTCGTGGGAATTTTGCCCAATACCGAAAAGCTTCATTTAATTCTGTTACATTCCAATGAAGTGGACATATTTATAGCACCCGGACAGACGCCATTCAGTTTTTTTAATCTATAGAATGGAGCACGCGAACTTCTTGTCCGAAAGCACCTAATCTGTACCAAATAATATTTTCAGCAAGATGAAACGAGTGTGAACTTGTTAATTATGCAAGCATGCAGATATATGGGATGCCATGCTAGAAATGCATCAATAATGGCCATTGTGGAAAGCTGGAGCACGGTTAGCAACTAACTAGTAATTGATATACAGCCACAACTGATGCAGAGTTCCCAGACTGGCATACTCCAGTGGTTGTATTGATGTCGGATGTCATGCATAGATAGTAATAGATGTTGTTAGCTAATAACATGACATGGTGGTTGTCAGGTGGTTATCAGGTGGTTGGTAAGCAATTACCAGGCACCTACGTTAACTGGCTGTAACGTGCTACTCACAGTACCGTACCACTCACAGTGGTACGGTAAATATCCCAAGTGTGGGAGGGACGGTTCTCATAATACTGCTTGGGGTTTGGCATGCGTGCCAAGCACGGACACCTTGTTAGAGATAGAGAGCAAGTATAAACAGGCCTAGATTCAAACATTCCTAGATGTGTCGGGCAGTAGTCAGTTGCAGGTATTGTAGGAAGTGAAGTTGGTATTTTATATGCTGTACGACGTAGGAGTAAGGTGCTGTGCAACCAGTACATTGCTTTTATAAAGCCGTTCTATAAGCCAACATGTGCACTGCATATAGTGGTGTAGCAATGAGTTAGCTAGACATTGCTGTCAATGCCATGGACACTACTTGTGTATAATAGTCTGTGTGATGGCACAGGCTGCGGTAGTGTAGGGCGAAATGGTACCGCACTCAATCTTCTATCAGGTATCTGGAATAACACAATTGCTGTTGGTGCTGATATTGAGGTTCGAAGGTAGATGGAAATGTTGAAATTATTGTGGAAGAGATATAGATGTTGATATTGCAGTGTTGAGATGAGGTTTGAGTTGATGTACACAGATTATTGTATAATTATACGAATGTAAAGATGAGGTAGGTGCAATTTTAAGCTTTTTGGAAATAACCAGGGCGCTAGAAAAATAATGTAGATTGGGGAGTTGTCTTCTCCTGATAAAGTGCAATCACGCCCCAACCCCAAAACACATCTTAAAACTAAGCTAAGCTTAAAATTTGCATCTTTGCACCTGACTGGCAAACATGTGGTGCAGGTTTACATACAGACGATAACTACAGCTATGTGCAGTGCACATGGTAGGCTGCAGCTGTATCGGTATGCATATCATAGTTGGGCGTGGTGTATTACTATAATTATAGTAGTGTAGTGGTGTAATAGCGTAGCGTCATCTGTCACTAGCTATACCCTTCATTAAGTTGATGGTGAGTTATGTAGCGAGTTCACAATAGAATGTCGTTACTTGGAACAGAGTGCGGTGACTAGGCGTATCATACTAGCTCATACGCTGTAACCATTGGCAGTTACTAATAATGCGCACTCAATCCATTGTGTGCCAATCTCATCTCATCTAATAGCTGCCAATCTACTGTAATACCTCAGTAGAGCACCATCTGCCACTTTGTGTGCTGGCCAAGCTTGCATAGATTAGGCCTGGTCATAGACGTATTATACTAAAGGGACTGTTCACATTTGAGACTACATCTGGTGCATTATTGCCATTACTGTGTTCTTGCTAGAATAAATATGTCACCATATAGTGGTCAATAAATGTCTCAGCTGCTGTTTGATATCTCATTTCTCAGGATTGGACCATAGGTAAGTTCACAGTATTGAAATTTGTAAGGCATGTTTTCAGCAAATTTTGACTAAACTTTGAGAAGTTGTCTCCTTCTGGCAATAAAACGCCATTCCCGAACAGTCAGGAAAATTGAAAACGTCATATATTTGACCTTATTATATATAGGACACTGTTAAAGCACGTCAACTCACCATGAAGCACAGAAGTATAAGGACGAGTTCCCCTCTCCCTCTCGGCCACATCCGGTCTCCACCTTATACGCGTACTACGGTCTTGGCTTTACTCGAAGTATGTCTTTGCACGTTATACTGCTTTATCCCTTTTAGCCGTAGTTCCTGGAAATACTCATAATACAACAGTACTGTCCACATCCACACTTACATCACCAGGAGATGTTCGAGTGGATGCTGTGACCTTCAACCCGGAGCAGTTGTTTTCGGTGAAGAGGGTGGGACTGTGGGAAATGGTGTTTGCACCACCACCTCCACTAATATCCACCTCCATCCCTATCCACTCAGGCTCCAGGATGGAAGCCGCAGCTCGGTGTGTAGCGCGCTCCTCCACATCTCCATCAGCGTGCAGAAGGCAGTCCTGCGGCAAAGAATGACCACCTTTGCACACATCGGTTGATGTGGGAGAGGACAATACAGACCGAGGTGACTGCAATGCTGGGGACGCGCCTCTCCACCTTTGCCAGGAGCATTTTTGTTGGGAAGCGCGGCGCCGCCTTTCCCTCGTGCAGCGAGAAACTCACTCTCGTGTTGGATATGGTACAGAAATTGACCATACTCCACTCTGCCTCCAATGTATAACGGACGGTGTGAACATTTCCCGCTTCCAGGGGGGAGTGTCTGACCCTAAAAGCACTCCTTAGATATTTGGTGTTTCTGGGCCATCGTCGTTGTTAGGAATGTTGCGTAGCAAGGGCAAAAGCGGGCAAAGTCGTGTCCTTGCTTGTTGCCGCATTGCTTACCCAATGTTTTAGAGCCGCCAAACTCCCGACCACACAAGGAACAGTCAGTGTCCAGAGAGTTGAAGATGGTTTGTAGTGTGAGCGCCTCTGATTCATCCAGGAAGAACATGCCACGCATTGTCACTCCCAGATCTGTATAAAATTAACACAAAACACCAGAATGAGAGCTACTGGAAAGGCCAACCGTTTCACCTCTAAATGCAAATACTGCTAAACAATTGGTGGCTCTACCATCATCGCACACTTTGAGAGTGTGGGAAGGGCAAAGGGTGTCATGTGCAAGAAGCTTACAGAGTTGGAAAAAAACGACAAGTGATGGTGTCAAAGCTGGAAACAAAGGCATTGCCAATCGTTATCAAACTGTTTCTATGCAACAAATGAGGTTCAAGCAAAAAAGCACACAAATATCAAAGAGAGCAAGAAGCTCGCAAAGGGTCTTAACATGGCAAAGCGATGGCTAATGAATGATAGAACCTTTGCAAAGATGCTTTTTTTCTCAGGTAATGGGTACTCTTAGAAAACGATGGGGTGCTTTTTCTAGGAAGTCCAGACACAGGTTTGTACTCATAACGTTCTGGGGAAATTGCCTGTTAGAAAAAACGTAGCGATAAAGATAACTTACTCAACTCTTTTAGCTCGACCTTTCTGCCTCCCCCACACTTGAGCAGTCACTCTCCTCCTCCTTTTCATTTTCTAAAAAAGTCATTCGAAGAACATTCAGAACCAATGCTAAATGTTCTATTGCTATGATGTGCTGTCTGTGAGTGGCAACACCAGACAGAACCAAGATATAATTGTCGGGTCTGCAAACGCTTATACTGGACAAGGTGTGGAAAGGAGACCACCCACATATAAAGGTTTGGTTGACAGCTTCATTGAGAGGACTCGCTGACAAAAATTACATTGCTCGCTTGAGGTTCTGGTTAAGGGTTGGGGTGTGAACACACTGTGTGTGATAAGTATAGGAGAATGACGTCCTTGCAAATGCCTGTAACCAAACTCCTCGCTTGCGGGACAATCTGGATTACAATCGCGAAAGGGGAAGGCAAATAACAAACATAAAGGAGAAAAAACTCACCATTTCCTTCTGGGTTAGCCGTCTTGTGTCGCCGCCGCTCTTTCAACGTCCTTTTGCCTTTGCAGGCTCCTACAGAAAAGTATGGCATACAACGGTAAAGCATGATATTAAACAAAAGAACACAGACTCTACGGACTCAGTAAGGGTCAATTGGGCAAAAAACAACAGGTTTAATAAAACAGCATTGTCACACTGTGTGTGACAAGAACAAACTATGCAGACTCAGCTTTTTCTTCCTTACTTTTTGGAATGAACTTCTGTATGAAACTGTAGAGAGAGTCCAGTAGAAGTGACAAAGTACCTCTGAA
>JAOQGN010310164.1:0-14995 GCA_027564295.1 Himantozoum antarcticum
GTGCATTCACAGAAATTGTCTGTTTATATTATTATATTAGGTTTTTACCTTGTATATGTTTTTATATTGGGAATATTATGTTATTGCCACTAGTGTTGAGTTCTTAACTAAGAAATCTACTCTTTTTGCTACGCTTATTTTCTTTTCGTTAAATTTTCTTCATTGTGCATTTTGGAAATGCAGTTACAGTTATGTACATGTAAATGTACATTGTGTGAGTGTACGTTTGTATGAGTGTACGTTACATGAAATCACTTATAGTCATAATAATAATAATTGACGATTAACAGTGTACCTCACTTGATTCAAACCTAAGCGGACCATGAAATTTTGTTCAATTTATGAGATGTTCAATTTATGAATCGTTTTTAAATTCAAATTTACAACAGTTCTCATAGGTGCTGCTACACAGCTTCCACAGTCCCATTACATATTTTACAGCACATTTTAGAACTGATACAAAATATTTGAAACATATGGTATGCTCAAGACGAATATAATTCACACTGGATTATAAATATTATTGCGGTATCATGCATGCATGCACATGTACTATTTAGAGTTATCTTCCCTACTCTATGGGCGGACAACTCTATAAAAATAATGAACTCTACAAATGACAAATGTCAAAAGTAAAATTTAACAGGAAGTTACTAAGAGCCCGTGTTTCGTACTAATTGATCTGAAAAGTATGGTAACTGCATTGTCTGGCATTTGACCAATGTAACAGCCAATGTTATTTTAAAGAATATAGGTTAATAAATTATAGGATTCTGGGAAATGCTAGTAGCCATCATCTGAGTTAATGAGTTCAATAAGTCCAAATTTGCCAGGTAAGGATTTGCTTTTTAAGAAGTTTTGGAGTAAAAAGGTCTTGAATATGTCAAATAATGCTTTTGAAATATTGAAAAACTATGAAAATTGGTTAGAAATACAACAAAAAGTTTGAATTATCAGAGTAAATTACAGTGGGCTCAGCTGGGACCTAACTCAAAAGTTTGAAATATTCGAGACTGTGAATTATCCGAGGACAAAGTAGCCGAAGTACACTGTAGTTGGAATTGCTTGTGATAGATGACCCTGGAAACCATAATACAAAGGCTATTGAATGTAATAAAATCTGTTTAAATTTGTCTCCTCTCAGACAATTAAAGCAGAGAGAATACAACTCCAAAATATTATACTAATTACTTGTTAGTAGTTATAGTTCATACACTGTGTATTGTGGGAACAAGGACATCATTAATTTAGGAAACCCATACTAACGTGATGCTAGGGTATGGTGAGGCTAGAGCTATTGTTTTCAAGATGCGAGTTCAGTCTATGAGAAGTTATGCTTTCTTATTCACAGTAAAAACAGATCCTATGCTATAATATTTGGATGGAGCTGATGTTAGCTGTCAATATTGTAATTTAGTTGTCTAGTTACACTTGGATCAGTATTAGGGAATCGACAAAATGCTAATAATAATAATTTGCATTAGCAAAAATAACCTTATATTGCTGCATCATTTATGCAGATGGAGCAATGCTATTTTTATAACTTCTAGACTTGGGAAAAAATTAGATATTTGCTAGCCTGAATAGCAGTTGTTACTGTCTACTGCTAACTGCTCAGTTACTCACGATATTCGGCACCCTAGCCTTAGATCTCCACTTGCCCATGACATAGCATTACTAATGCATCTATTAAGACCGAAAGGTTCACACGAGCATCTCATACTGGCATACTGTAGGACACAAGGTAAACACAGCATTAATTAGCTTAACACACAGCTAAAATAACAGATCTGTGTGTTGCTAACCTTGCCCCAAATGGTCACATTGAGTGGCGGTGGACTACCCACTCTTCCCCGATGCTTTTAATTGATGTGGGAACTGGCAAAGTTGCCACATCATTTAGAAGTAATTCTGCATGCATTCATCTGCTAACTCTTGTATCTGCATAATGTACCGCCGCCGGCGGTGACTCAGAAAGGCAATAATATAAGAGTAAATACTTTATGCAAGCAAAGAAACTGCCAATTAGTGATGTACAATTATATACAAATAGCAACTCCTACTATAAAATGCCATAATTACATCTAGACTAACACATTTTTTCGCACATGTTGAACTCAAATTGCACTAACTGTCTTGAAATATTTCACAGCTATCACTGAAATGGTAGTCGCAAATTATTGTACTTTAGCTGAGATTTTAACAACCGGATGAATAGAAATGAAATTCACAACTTGGAGCACCAACTTTGCGCATTCCATGATATCATTGATACTACTTGTTTTATTTCGTGAGAGAAAAATAACTCATAGCCAATCACAATATATTGTAAAAGTCTCATACATTTTCAACAAATAATACAGCATATTATTAATTTATTGCACTCCCAAGATTGTCTATATGTATGCATACATAGTTTATGATGTAATGTGATGCATAGGTATGTGCAGTGCAAAACGCAAGTCAATATTTGCTGAAGGGATTGCGCAGTCTTGTAGCGTGTTATTCACACTTTGGCGACTTTACAGCGTCAGGTGACGCGTAGGTAAAGGTAGTACAGACAAATGAGGGTGGATTAACATACCTACCCATAAGTACGATGTTCCTATGACAGATACTCTGTTCATATTGCTATTGCTGACACTCGCACTTTCATCGTAGTAATTTTGTTTAATAAATGTTTAGAAGTTATGGCACCTTGAAAGTTGAAACGCAAATAAATTCCTAAGTTTATACTTCCAATTATTAATAAATTGATTATTAAATTGGTAAATATTTAATAATAAATAAATACACCAGATAGCACCAGGAGTTATCAAAGAGGTTATAGTAGTGTAAGGTCTGTGGGTTGTAGAATGCCTTGTTGCTATGTAGCTATGCGTAATTTGACAACAGCTGGCAGCCTGCAACACAAGTCTGCCGTCTACTCTACCTTCTGATTACTGAACCAACGCAGACTACGTTTAATGAACATACAATGCATTATGACATTTAAATAATTATCTGACTGCATCAAAACAAATCAACCTTTTTTAGCGCCTAGACTACATGCTTACATGCGCAGCTACCCAGCGTATAGCATTACTCAATATTAATAGTGTCACTGAGAGTTAGTGCTGAGGTGGTTTGCAATACCTAGCACCTGGCTAGAGATTGCTTCTATGTTGATGCTCGGTCCTTCTATCTTTACATTCTTTATAACTGCTGCCCGTATCAACGATTCTGTTTGAAAGGGTGACATTTTCTTCTCGCTCTGATTTCTCTTTATTGGTATCAATTTGTGTAGGTTGTGTAGTAGGTATTGTAGTTAAATATCCTTGTTGGTTGGGTTGGCTCGTCTCAAGAACTCGGACTAAGTTCCAAATTACCGGTTTGCCACCCCTAAACCCCGGGTATAGGCTAAGATCAAGGTGACCAAACTGAAAAGGAATATTCCGGTATTGGATTCTATTGTAGTATCGTATAATAGCAGGTACTGCTCTATTAGCCTACTCGCGTTCAATACCATAGCTATTGTTGCAGCACTAGTGCACTAGTACATCAATATAGAAATCAGTGTTATGCTTTCTTTGGTTGCAATCAGGAATATGGAGGCTCTTTGGCACTGCTTGCTTGGAATCTGCTCATTGCTGTCAAGTGAAGGGCTGGTAACTACTGTAGTTGGCTTGTGTTGTAGTCAAGAAATGTATTAGATATGAGTATATGAGTATATTAGCAAGTGTGTGCAGTAGGAAGGCTACAGATTGCTGGTAGTAATGCAGTAACTGTTCATAGTGCACTGTAGAGTTTAATGCTATCTGTTGAAATAGAACATCAACATCATTAACATTCAACTAGGAATAAATCAACAGAGCAAAAGCTTCTAGTTGGCTAAATTTGAAGTGTCGATTTATTGCTATAGTAAGCAAATAGCTGCTTTATCTAGTGATAACTTTTAAGTAAGTTATCACTGCAGTTTGCTTCATTTGAGAGATTGCCTGCCTCTATGCCTACGTCTGCATTTTTGGCACATTTAAGTATCGACTGACTGCAATTATTATCTCCTCATGATACATGGTAAAGTGTGTTGCTGAGGTCAACAGGAAACTAAACTAGCTGATATTTGATATGTCGTCGTTTTACGGAGGGCGTTATCCTAACTCTCTATCCACACCTTACTCATCGAGTAAGGAAAGGACTTCTCCATCCCGATACTCTTCATATTCACCATACAGTTCCACAGGCTGTGGTAATAGCACAGGCACCTCAGCATATACGTCACCCTACAGTTCTAACTACACACCCAACCATTATTCTACGGGTCTGACTCCAGCTCAGAGATCTGGTAGCTCCAGCAGCTTGTCTAGTGTAGGCAGCAGTGCCAGTGGCATCAGTGCTGTCAGCGGTAATAGCGGACGCAGCAATGACAATGTAAGATGTTTATCTTTGTGTTCACATGTAAACTGTATGCACACTGCTCAGGTACAAGTTTCTCGTAAAATTTAGGATGTTTATGATATGATTTTATGTATATATGATAAATATGTGTACGTAGATTTGCAAGCACACTTTGTTGTGGATTAGGTTTTAGAAAGTTGATATGAAAAGGTTGGTAGGAAGTAGATTGCCGTTATTTTGGTTGAAATTTTGGACTTTATAGATCCTCTTAATTTTCGTGTTTATCTGAAAGTTGCGGTAGGCAGGACTATATGGATTCGAAATTCAACACCCTACATGAGTTTGTGTGCGTTAAGTCTATATTGATCTAATCCTGGTTTCTGTTAAACTCATTGAGATCACACAACATGCTCCTGACCATCGAGTAAAAGTTCAAAACTCGATGGTTGGAGCACGGTGTGTGATGCCAGTGAGATCTATGGAAGCCAAGCTTAATGTTCGCAAATATGAACTGAAAACTTTGTGTCAAAGACCCTTAATATTTAGTATTTAATGGTCTCTGCTCAGATGTAGCATTGTAACTTGATCTCTGGTCATAATACTCTCTTCCTGAATATTAGAGGGAGTTTAGTTGCTGCTTACTGCCAAGTCTTGCTCCACTTGGGTACAGTATCATACATTTTTAATATTAGATTAGTTCTAAGATGGTATTTGGGGTTTTCAGTTTGGAACGCGACACACTTTGTACAAAAAAGGCAACTTCTCTACCTACGTTCTATTTCTCTACCTACGTTCTATTTTGAAGAAGACTGACTATGCCAAAAATGCTAGAAGCTTCACCTGCATACAGTTTTATGAATCATTCATAATTATTATAATAATTGTTACTTTATTATGATGCATTAAATTTACCTAGCTAGCTGCCAATTTGCTCCCATTATTCTCAATTTGGTATGCTAATTAGGTACGTAGTGAGGTTCTAGGTGTCTATAGTGATTACTCTATTAGACATTCCTGCCGTAGGCTTCAGCAATCGCTTAATTATTGGAGTTAATAGCTGCACACCCCGCACATTCGATGCTTTTAGTTCTCCACACTTTGACTCTGACAATATTGAAGGCTAGACCAATACTAGTTAAAACTTTCATTTGAATGCAATGTTTAATTACGGTTGGATATCAAATATATGTGTTGAGCCCGGAGGACGAACGCTAAAATGTTATTATTAAAGCAAATAAACAAAGATCCCGAGTAGGTTGGAATGGTGCACCTAGAACTGCCCCGTTACAAGAGGTTGTAATTATACCGAAGTCCTTTATCGCATTCTTGTCAAGTTAACCTGCTAGAAATATATAGCTCCATATTTTTATTCCATTACTAATTTATCCTAAAATAATGACTGAAGCACCAACTATCTATATATCGATGAGGACATAACTCAGAAATGCTTTATTACAATGATCAGCTCCGACTATCCCTACCCCAGGTCATTAATAATGTGACGGAGAGCTTAGACCCTCCATGTCTATAGAACGTACACAGGTGAACAAACATTTATTTGTTATCACACATATTATGCAGGACTCTATGCCAGACACACTAGTCTGACTATGCTATGCCTATGCATACAAACTAAGTGTTGAGATGTTTATTTGCTTGCAAGTAAGATCGCATAATATTGTCCAATATTTGAATCCATTATTAGCTAAAGCGTAGCTAGAATAACTCAACTAAAGTATCCATGTAATATTAGGGTGAGCAAATTATCTGTTTGACTGGTTCTAGAATCAAGTGCAGTGCCTTAACTTCCTTGTTATCTGTGTTTTAATGACAAAGTTGAAGTGTTATTTAGGTAGGTATGTACTTTGTACACATGCAATCTGGGTAGCCAAGCATGCTGGCGCTCCTAGATAGTTCTTTAGTAGTAATGTCAACAGAACACGTCGACATGAAATTAGAGAAACCATAAAGCAACTTTCCGCCATCAAGTAAATATAAACGGAGACATACATGTATTTTATGGTTGCATATTATGCAGATAAAATTATATTGGTGCAATCTTAATACCTACTGTCTGAGTTGTATTATGGAGGGTGTCATAATACAGTAACAGACAACTCCAGCTAGTGTTACATCACTAACTATACAGTTGCTAAGCAATGTACGATAACAATTAATGCTTTGCTGGACCATTTTTATTACTTTCCTTGTCAATAATTTTCATTGAGTGGTATTCAGTTATCCTAGAGAGTGGTATTCAGTTATCCTAGAGAGCGGAGATAAATCTTTTTATTACCAGGGTCCCGGGGTCTGCTGTCTAAAGTCCATAAAATACTTGAGAATATTTCATCTCTATTATCATTATGTATTGATATGTATTGATATGTATTGATATGTATTGATCTACTGACTAAAACCTATTCAGTAAGCATTGTAGTCTTGCAGTGATACTCCTATAAAAAATGTGAATATGAACCTGTGTTTAGTATGAATGTGAGAGCACTTGGCTGTGAGAGCACTTGGCTGTTAACTCAATCAGATTGCAGCCGGAGAAATACTGAACTCCGTATCTCCTAACTTTGTGTCTCAATGTCAATTTTTTTAGTTTAGGTGTCAAAAGTAGCTACTATGAGTTATGTCTAAGTATAGGCTGAGTTATGTCTAAGTATAGTCCAAGTTTACCATTGCCACCTTATAATAGATTCCTCGTAATTATAGCCTGCATGTTCAATTCATTATCATGTTTGGAATATTTATTTGTTGGAACAAAATGGGTGTTCTGCTGTTACAATAATCATGAAAGCTTCTCCACAATAATAAAAAAGCATATCCACGCCATATTGTTAACTGCTGAACTTCGTTTGGCCGTTGCTGTTGTGGGCATTCATTTTGCGTACCTAAAGCAATATTCTCTTTTGTTTTCAGAGTTCCACTCGTCCATTTAGTAGCAGACGGTATGGGTCGGCCTCAGACGTGCCCTCACACATGGCAGCAAACAGTACTGGTGAGAGAGGTGACAGGTCGTCATATACTGGTAGATACAGTCGGAGACCCCCCTCCACCAACACCCCTCTAGATGAGGTTGATTATAAAAAAGTAATTGCTTCAATTCATTCTAGTCACAACTCACATGAGACTACTTGTTATTTTTAATGAATCGTTGTAGAAATCATTACTTGAGGGTGTGAGCTAATGCTAGGACGTTGTGATAGTCTGATACATCCCCCCCCCCCTCGTTAGTACAGTATAACTTATTACAAGCTCCTATATTGTAATGTATTTTGAAGTAGGCCTGCACTGCTAAGGATACCTAACCCTAAAGTTGCTCCCTGTGTTATGATCAGCAGGTAAAACACAGGATGAGGTTTCCCTCAACTAGCTCAACGATTGGGCAACCACCCAATGCAATACAAAAATCCCACAAACTGATCGATGAATATGAAACTTGGTAATGAATAACTATCTAGTATTTTACGATTAGTTTTATGAAATTATTTACTATTTTAGTTATATGAAGAAAAGATGACTGAAAATGACCGTTTGAAATCCCAGTTGAAAGGTGTCGAGGCCGAATTAGCTGAGGCTAAGTTGATCAACAGTCGAAGCAGCAGCAATGGTGACTCATTGGCTGACAAGCGAGTAAGTAGTGAGCTATCTTTGTAAGAATGTGTTTGCCAACAGTGGCTATGCTTTAGCTTGTAGCTAGTTGCCTGCTAATAATCCCTCGTCACCCACACACACCACCTATGCCACTCGTATTACTATAGAATATGACCTCGTCACCCACACACACCACCTATGCCACTCATATTACTACAGAATATGACCTCGTCACCCACACACCACACCACCTATGCCACCCACACACCACACCACCTATGCCACTCATATTACTACAGAATATGACCTCGTAACCCACACACACCACCTATACCACTCATATTACTACAGAATATGACCTCGTCACCCACACACACCACCTATGCCACTCATATTACTACAGAATATGACCTCATCACCCACACACACCACCTATGCCACTCCTATTACTACAGAATATGTTAGAATGAGATGCCTCATCCGATTGGCTTAAAAAGATGAAAATGTTTGCAGTATTCTTACGCGATAGTTCTGGCTCATCCTAATATTATTTTTCAAAAAGTGATTAGGCCTATCTATCCTGTCCTGATAGCGTGCATATGTAGTAGCATAATGGAATGTTGTGGTGCCCGATCATTTATTCGATCCTCTTCTGGTATTATCATTTGTAGAACTGAAAAGGTTTTTTCAAAATGTGAAAGACAGCACTAAAATTAGTAACAACCTTCCGTCTATTAGATCAAATTGTGTTCATGGCTCTCTTTTCTTCAACATTGCATTTACAACTTCATATCAACTTCATTTCATTCTTATTAACTTAATTACATTTATATCAACTTCATCTCATTTATGCTAACCTCGTCTCATTCACATTAACCTCGCAGCGTCACATTGATCTCTATAAGGTATGCTTTACTAATGCTATAGACTTGTTACTCAAGCTTACAAAATCACATTGAGTCCCCAAGCTCATATCTTTGACTTTGAAGTTGACCCGTTCATGAACAGACAACTCCACAAATTAGAAACTGCTGGGCATTCAATTCTGCCATTAGCTGATATATCTGTAGTTACTGTTCAATTTGTTATTACTTGATTGTATTTGTTGCTATTGCTTTATAATTGTTGATTCCTGTTTTGTTACGCAGGATACGGACAGTTTTGATCCAGACGTAAGTTGATGTAACATAACCTTTTGTGTTAACATCAGTCCATAATTTTAACCTATCATTAGCCAATGCCCCCCTCCGATCAATGACTGATTTAAATTGGTCTTTCATGCTGTGTGGTATTTCCATTCCCGTTATTGCATTTCGGCATGCCGTCAGCTGCTATTTTTCTTTCTTTACTTTGGGAAAACACCCAGAGTGGAGTAATACTTTATGGCATAAATAAATTGTGTCTATTTTGATGTGTATTCATTAAATATTTTATTCACATTTGGGACTATTTATGTAAATCTAGTTTGTACACATATCCACACGGAGGTTGGTGTCGCTTCCCACCCTGTCTCTCGTAAGGATTGTTGCTAGGATTGTTTGATAACATTGCGAGTTAGACTGATTGGTTGGCTGTGCTGCTAGCAATGGGAGGACAAATTGCAAGCTTACACTTTGTCACCCAACTGTACCTTTTAGTCACCTGATATAGGAAAAAAATGTTTTACTTTCTAACAATTACATGATTGTGTGTTGCCTGGTGTGGCTCTTTGTTGTTTATGCTTGATTTGCTGATCGACAACCTGTGATCTTATTTCTTATAGGAGAAACGAGTGTTGGAGCGCAGAATTTCTGAGCTAGAAGAAGAATTAAAAGTAAGTTGTCTATTGCAGTATCTAAAGATATCTGGGTTGTCTAAGATACTTTGAGTTGTCTAAAGACAACTTTACCTCGATACCAGTCATACATGTAGTCTAATATATCGCGATGAATAAACTGAAAATGCAACAATACTAAAATGCTTATTGGGAATGGAGAAATCTAAATTTTCAAAAATGGTATTCAGTTTTATACATATACATGTAATAATTACATAATAGTATGATATAATTATACATTTAAAAATGCATAATTGTATCTATGTTATATCACATGACAGTGCCTGTCTAACTAACAGTGCCTGTCTAACTTAAAGGCCACTAACTAACAGGTTGTGTGTATTGGCCGTCTCATATGTTATATGTTTGTGTAGTTACCTGCTATTGTTTGCCAGGCTATTCAAACGCTGCCAGCACTAACCCATAACGCATCACATCTTGGAGCCAGAGTGCACAGCTACTTGTAATTGTGTCCAGCAGAGCTATTAGATACCAACCATTGCCTGACCCACCCTTAGCTGGCTATTTGTCACATTTCCCCCGCACCCTACCTTCACCTTCTTATATGTAGCAACACCAACCCTGGTTCGGCTGGTTGAAACCCAAGGTTACCAAGCATCTGTCATAATTGCTGTATCAGGAGTATAATAATATAATGCTGTAACGCCTATATCTAAACCTACGATTTATTGTAACGCACTGTTAAATAATCAAAAATTAATAATATTTACTGTTTTTACCGTATTTCTCTACCCATCCGATCAGAACTATCTGACTTGAATTATGCCTCAATTTCTAGAAATGTGAACAGCACAAAGCTGAAAACGCTGCCCTTAAGAAAGAAAACCAAGCACTTAGTAGGCTTGTCAGCAAGTTTTCAGCCAATGGTCAATCTAAATAGGCAGGTATAAGCCAGTCACGCATGCCTTGCTCGCGCATTGCTCTCATTTTATTTTGTTCCATTGACGCATTGACGTGCTAGTAATGATGACTTTTGAATGACTAACAATAGTAGCCAAGTAGTGCTCAACTTGACCCAACCTCTGGCACGTTAATTGTTAGATGAAGGGGTGGGGTTTGGTGGTGGGATGTGTGAGTTACCGCTAATGTTACAGATACTGGCATGCTGGCCTTAGCTGCATGCTGGCTTTAGCTATATGCCTAAAAATAATTTCTACTTCATATTACCACAGTCAATCCGTCATATAATTGGCCTTCCAGACTCCAACATTTAATGCATGGTGGATTGCGACTTCGATAAATCTGCCATTATAAGCATGAGTTTTTTTTTATTTAAAATATTTGGCAAGTGTGGAGTGCTTTGTACTGTCTCCGATCTTAAATTCTTAACTGCATTTTTGTTGATGGAATTGTCTGTTTCAACACTTTCATAATATGACTGACTGCTGATTGAAATTATGACTACACCATATATATTTAATTGCATCACAATAAAAAAATCTGATCTCTTAATGCGGAGTTGCAAGCTCGTGGGGCATGGGCAAGCTCGTGGGGCATGGGCAAGCTCGTGGGGCATGGGCAAGCTCGTGGGGCATGGGCAGGCTTATGGGGCATGGGCAAGCTCGTGGGGCATGGGCAAGCTTGGTCATGCACAGCTAAATCGAATAACATGCAGAACCTTGTTTGTCTGTAATTACCTTTGCATTTCTTTTGTAGAAATTGGGAGTTTATAAACAGGATAATGCTAAACTAAAAGAAGAGAATGGAGCACTAATTCGTGTAATCAGTAAACTCAGCAAATAGCTCCTACCACTCTTCTCACAGTAATTTTACTCTATATTTTTTAAATAAGTGTTACTGTTAATCAATATCTAGAGAGCTAGTTGACTGAGCACATGGTTTAGTAGAACCTAGCGGTCATGTTATGGTGTTCTAGGAGATTGTAGTGACATTGAATACGTTCTAGTCCCTTTTTTCTTATAATAGTTTTAAAATGTCAAAATATTAAGCAAACAAGTGACACAAGACAATCGCATTCGTTGGCTGTTTATCGTTTGTCTGCCAGCAGCACCTGCTATTGCTGCCGACAGCCTTGACCTAAGTAACAATGATCTAAAGATTGACAGTATATAGTATTTTATGTTAGCTTTTGCCGATCCTACAATTACTGACTTGACATTGTATCTGCAGTACTTCCCTTATTTTACCGTTTATATATATTCACTATTTCCCGGATACTAACATTTGGTAGTATGCTACGGGTTAGTGAGTAGTTCCATGCAGTGTATCGTTTAGTACTCGTACCACAATATTGTCTATTCAACGTTGAAGTAGCTTAGTCGTAGTCCAGTAGCCAGTGTTCATAAAGTGTACATAGTAAAGGGTGGAGACGTCTGCTGTACATACCGATATATGTAAAAGTAGATGCAATGAATATATTTTATTTTTATTAATGCTGTGCTTAGGAAATTCTTATGTATTGGTTCTGAGTCAATGTGGAGCTAATTGTAGGCTGCCCAAGAGAACCCCCCAGACCTCATGTAGAGGTGTTGCTAATGCTCAAGTCTCATTATTCAGATATTATTACTTTATACTGCTGAAAGCAGATATATTATGTTGTTTTACTTATATAATTATATCATTTAGCCAGTCCTATTGCTGGCGGAGGAAGTGGAGTGGAGGGTGCACCAGTGTCATTATATTTGTTGGTATGTTAGTAGAGCTTGCAGTGACAGGCTTCTCCTGGTCTTGTCATTATTTAGTTAGTCTGTCCAGCTGGTAGAAAAAGCCTCGTTAGTATGACATATGCCATCAGCTCTATTTATTAATGGTCATAGCATGGTAATAGCTTGAGTTCCATACATTTAGAAGGGCTTTGTTATTGGTATGTTTACAAACTCTAATTTTTGCATTTGTTAAGACAGTTGATTTGGAATTATCCATACCAACTTCTTACTGCCTTGGTGACATGTTGGACCAAGGATTTGCAAAACTTTGATTAAATAAACAAGTGGTAGTCAGAATATTTGATCAGGTAGTAGTGAAGAAGCTTCAATAGAGTTGTGTTTACTGTTAGTATGTCCATCTGGAATGTTCGAGGCTGGCCTTGGTAGTATAAATGTGCATAACTCTAATTGAGAATGGTAGTAATCGGGCTATTTGGTCAATGTCAATGTTGTGATTAGGCACCCGTACCTTTTGACGGTCTTATTGTTCTGTTTACAAACTCAAATTTTTGCATTTGTTAAGACAGTTGATTTGGTATTACCATCAACTTCTTACTGCCGTGGTGACATGTTGGACCAAGGATTTGCAAAAATTTGATTAAGCAAGCGTTGATAGTTGATAGATTTGGCCAGATAATAGTGTATGATGCTTCAGTAGAGTTGATTAATCGTTGTATTACTTGTTTAGGTGGCAGGGATTGGTTTTCTGGAGTTGTTAGTTTGTCTGTCTGGTATGTTTGAGGCTGGCCTGGGTAGTATAAATGCATAAAAGTCCTGGCTCTGGTGCACGCCTCCTAGTGGTTTTTGTTGTGACTAGTTGACGGAGATTGTACGTTTCATCAGTTATTGAGTTTGGTATAAGTAAAGAATCGGACTAAAATTTAGCAACCAAATACCATCAGGTGTTCCAACCGTGTACCATCTGCGGTTTTAATTAGTAACCATCTTGGGTTCCGAGCAAATTCCATCTGCTACTTTTCATTTCACGGCATTGCGTCTGCTGCTTGTGCCACGCTATAAATCGATTCACCGTCTGTTTATGGTTGGGTAACATGCTTACGCCATTGTACCATCATAGACGTCTCACTGATTTACTTAACCAGCTTGAACTGTTGTCTCTTGCATCTTTTCTTCTATAGAAGTTGAGATATTGAAGTTTATTTGTTATAATCTGTTATATAGCCCTCACGTTTCAGTGAGGGTTTTGTTATCTGTTAGGCGATCCAACTTGCAAAGGTAGATTCAGTCAATCAGAGTAGTTTGTTAATATGTTCCTAGCCCTTTCTGCTATCGGCTTAATTAACCTATTACCAATATTATCCTTGATTTTCCGAATTTGCTACTTCGGTGACATGTTGGACCGGAGTGTTGCGAAGTTGAGGATTTACATCAAAACAAATAGAGTGGCTAGCTACTACTGCAACTATGTTTTAGTGGGTTAGTTGACGGTTTTAGTAGCGTGTGAGAACAACTCCTGTATAAAGGGATCGTTCCAGTTTCAAGTTTATAGTTGTGAATATCACCATAGATCACTTTGATTTGTTTTAGAACGTGTAACAGAAATATTTTATTGAAGATTTCAAAGTTTACTATATGCGTTCTTGATTATAATCTTGAATGCGCCTGTTCTAAGATATCATTATTTGTTAATTTTTATGAGCACTGGGTGTAAATAGTCTGTAATAATCACTCGAATGGTACGTAACTGCTGCGTAATCAATCTAATCGGTACACTGCATGGAACTTGGGTCAAGCTTTTGACTAATATTATTATGTCACACATGCTCTATTCATAATTATATTATTATCATGTATGTATCAATTATAAGTTTCAAGTTTAATAAAAAATTATAATCCCATAATCTCATGCCTCATATTGTTTTATCTTTTTAGCTAATCATTGCTTCAATAATACTTTAGCCTCTAGCTTAATTACATTCTGTTAATTCTGTTAATACATTAATTACATGTGTTAAGCTGGAGTTTCATTCAAAAAATGGGAAACAATATTCTTGGCAATATTGGGTCCATTGATTTACAACTCTGTCATTAATTAATTAAGGCAGAGAAAAATAATTGTAAGTTTTCATATTATAAATTATAAATAATTTTATCTGGTGGACTGTCCTACACAAGTAGTAATATAATATGTGAGAAAGTTTAGGAACGTCCTTCTACCATTGTCAATGTAGCCAAGTCAATTGCCAGTCAAGTCAATGTCAAGTAGCTGGCAATAAGTTTTGGCGAATTTGTTAACAATATCTAAATACATATTTTTGCAAGTGTTATAATATTGTTTGTTGTGCTGGAAATCGACTAAAAAAGTTAGCAAAATTAAAGTGAACACAAAAAATATTCTGGTTGTGTAGATTGTTAACAAAGCTATCAGAATATATACATAGCTTGAGGGTTGTTATATTCATGTACCAAGAAATATTATATACACATTTATTGTACAAGCATTTGGTTCAAAAGTGGTAGTTGTCTGCACGTTATAACTGAAATTTTAATTTTC
>JAOQGN010310274.1:0-14992 GCA_027564295.1 Himantozoum antarcticum
CAAAAAGTGATAAAATATGTTCTACTAACTAGAACTAGGTGGTGGCTTACCTGTAGAACTGATTTGAAGGTGATGAGCAAAAAAATGTCTAAATGGTAGTAACATATGGATAATACGTCTTCAACTGGAGAAAAATCAAACCCGGAAGTAAAATGAAAATGGATTGATCCCGGTTCATTATTTCTGTCAATTGTTCCTAGGAAATTTTGATGTGGGCAGACAGCTGAAACCTTTATCTCTCTAACTACAAAAAGTATAACGCTAGCACTGTTAGAATTCGTGATATGAGTAGTTCAATCCTACAGCGTCATACGGGCGTATGCTGCGGCGAGAGGTATTGTGTGTTCATTGCCATGGCAGTAAGCAGCGGCGAGCGGTAGCGAAAGAGTTAATGTGGTTGATTCTTTGGGTGCGCGTTGCATGGAACCTGCTTCACTGCAGCGCCTGTTGGATTTGTCTCCTTACCAAACAAACAACTACATTTTAAACATTTTTCATGATGACATCATTCTATACAATAATTTTTTGAAAAATTAACCTTTTAATCTTTTAAAAAGGCATGTACATGTAGGAGGACACTAGGAAGAGATGGATTAATCTAATATATCTCTTCCTAAATGGAGCTAGAATAAGTTTTAAAATAATTTTGGTTTAAACATATATGTACCATTGTTAACCGATAATTCTCTAGTTTTACAATATTGTCATTAGTGTTTTATACCACCTTACAATATAATACTTTTCAAAAGTGATTCTATTTTCTGTTAGTATCTTGAACAAACACATTCTGCAATCTTACTGCTCATTTTGGTGACAACATTTTTGATCAAACATATCAAACTTTATCTAACAAATGTAGCATATATATATATGTATGCAATGCAGTGTATGGCCTGATATTGCTGTCTTACCACTTGTGCATTGACCATGCTCCTTCTAAAAAATGCTGGTCGTATTAGCTCTATCCACGTCCAGTCAAACAGCAGCCGAGCTCTCACCATAAAGCCAGCTAAGAGCTCTTCATTAATTAGATCTTTAGCCACCATAAATACCTGAATTATATCACCAAGGATATTTGGGAAATATATAGAGAAATGCTGGAATGGAGAACCCGATCTTGCACAGTAGATTATATTATTAAATAGCACATATCATTACACATCATGTAACTTTTGATTCCGATTCATGCTTTAGAAATGCTCAATTCAGCTGAGGGAATTCCGTATCACATCTATATTCATCCAATATATATTCCTCAGATAATGTATATGTTTGCTGTAAAATTTGCTGTCTTTTTATTTCATCATGTTAGAAGTTTGAGGATCAGGAGAATGTCATAATTTGATGAATTATCAAAAAACTGTTGAAAGCCAAAGCAAAAAGAAATAATGCAAATATCTGGATGTATCTTTGACATACTGACCTGGCAGTATACACATATGCAGTGCTGGATAAAGGCAGATTATGAGACTAAATAGCCCACACTGCTATGAAAAGGTACCAAAGCTTTATTTAATGGCTACAGCAAAAAAGGAACTTGCCAAGCTCAGCAGCTCTATACATGGTTTCAGTACTGGGATGTCATATTTTTAGCTGGACAAGCGTTGTATACTCTGGAAGCCATTGATTGTGATAAATGGTGATGATATAGCCAAAAGTCGAGGAAGTATGAGGGACTGTTATTAGTTCTTTATTGGCATTGATACGAGTAAATTTATATAACAATATTAATAAATAAAATAGTTAATTTGTGTCAGAAATTCTTCCCATTTTGGTTTGAACATTTTCAAGGAATGCTGCAAAATGACGATTTTCTAAAATTTTGTTTTAATGTGATGCACTACTTGCATTACACTGCAACTACTTGATTATTGCAATCCTTACTCAGCATCCTGCTTATGTGGTTCTTAGTGGACAATAATTATAGTCTTACAGTTTCATAATCTCAGATTTATTGAAAACTATTTTGATTACAACTCTGAGCTCTAACTAATGGCTGTTGAATCAATCGTAATGATAACAGGACCTGTTATATATTTATCTCAATGTGGAGTTGTATCCTCCTACTGATAGTGCTTACTGTTGGTAAGATGACTCCAAAAACATAGAAAAGCTGATTATGTAATCCAAGGCTACCAAACCTTTTCCTCTTAATTTGATTGTTTCTATTTTACTAAAGTATTAATATTTCCCAAATTATAATAGGATTGGTGCCAAATTCACATAATTTGCATCCAACTTAACGAGTGAAGTAGAAATGAAGTTACTGACGTTATGGATGACTGACTGAAGCTATAATTAAACTGGCACATCGCAATCTTCACCTAATTTATTTTTAAAAATAAAATAAATTAAAAAAACAGTTTACTTCTAATGATGACAGTGTCTGATTATTCTCTTAAAAATGGCAGTAGCCAGTGCCGAGTCATTGCTGGAACTGGAACTGTGATTCTTACATATACTGTAATTCTTACATATGCTGTGACTCTTATATAATGGCGCTACTTCGAGCCAAGCAGTATAATTTCTCAAACTCTGCCATTAAACAGTACGCAATAGGAATTCTGATAGTCAAATTTCATGTGATTCACAATAAGGACATTTAGAAATTTTGATAATTATCAGCATGCTTACATTCACATAACAAAGATCAACGACAACAATGATATTTTCTAATTCTCACTGAAGAGATTCAGATCCATGACTGGTTATATCATACTGTGAGAGTATTTTCCTGCATACCTGAATGGCATGAAATTAGCTGCTTGATGTATAGTTGTTTATATTAGTTAGCTATTAGACTACCACAGTATCACCTGCCCGAGAGTACAACAGAAAACAGTGCCATAGGGGTATTAGAAATGACGAGAAACTGTTGTAACTATCACAATTCAATTAATTTTCTCAGTTTCTCTTGGTTTATGAATATGACATTTTATGTATTTTATTTCATCCGAGTCCAAGAAGGCCCAGAAACCAAACACTTCCCTACAAACAGATTAAAAAGACTATGTCATAGATTTTTCTGAATTATATTATTTTATAAATTCCAATATCAAAATGAATTATGACCTTTAATTTCTGCTTAGTTGTAATACTATAGTGCTTAGTTTTGGAGTGATCAGTACTATGTTTTCCCTGAAACAAAAATAACTGTAGCTGTAGAAGTACATCATAAAATCAAGTAAAATGATCTAACATTGTTTTGAAATTTATCATGGATTAGGTGACAATTTACCGGAGTTATCTGCTCGTTCATATCATATTTTAATAGTGCATGGTGCTGCTTTCTCCTGCCCATAAAAAAACCAATGATTTGGTCATGCAAAGCTCCTCCACCTCTCCGCAAATTCGGCCAATTTGTCGTCATAAGATTCAACAAGTGAGCACTATTGACAATGTGATAGGTGATTGATCTAAATCCTTTGAGAATGGTTAGGATGGACTTTGAGAATGGTTACAGCTATTATTGTTTCTTCAATGTCTACCTGTGGTCTGTGAGGGTGTCATAAATATATCCTCATGAAATTGTGGAATCTGGATAAAGGTATTAGATACCAGATTTACTGGAGTGACAGGTGGAGGTGTGACATAATGATCCTCTCATAGCATACCATAAAACTTTGTGATTGGATTTGTGTCACTTCTTATAGGGTTCTTATTACACCTCCTATGAATAGTTTGTATATATTGTTCATTCAATACACATGTACATATAAATTTATGATAGGGGATTTTAATGTTGTGGTATTATTGATTTCTGTTAACTACTTTCGACTATCATTGAAAAATATCTGCTATTGATATATAAAAAACAAAGACATTCAACTTACAAATAAACAGAAAATGTGTTGTGGGAGAAAGCCAAATCGTCGTTTATGGATAGATATTATACAAATTGTCTGTCTGCCATGGCATCATATGGGGGGGGGGGGGGGGGAGGTTGTCAGAATTACAACATAAAATTGAACTTTCTGAGTTTTGGTTCCATCGCACTAAAAGTCATCAAGAGCAGCACCTATGATATTGATCTTGCAACAAATCTCATAGAAGAGGTGTATGATTCTCGCTCCTCTGAGGAAAGAATTTATAAATCTGGTTGTTTTTTTTTGTATTATATCTTTACCTACTATATATTTACTACTACATATTTACTTGCCGAGGGGATTTATTTAAGCATGCTAAAGCATTTTTAGCAAGATTATTTATTTACCGAGGGGAGATGCACACTTAGACCTTTAAGACCACTAGACCCCACTAGGGCAGAGCTGATTAGAGTGGTATTTCAATTGTCTCGACTTTGCGTATAGTAATATTGTTCTTAGGATTATTCAGCTACTTCTGCAACATTGCATAACAATAATAAAATGATCCAATTTTAGACAGCGCCAGTTTTCATTGCAAAATGTAAACTATTAGAGATAAAAACTGATCTATAACTGAGTTACATTGTAATAAATTAATTGGATCAATAGCTAGAAACATTGTATATTTATGAATTCTTGCTTAGAATCCTAAGTTGCTTACTTAGCAATATGAGGTTACCAATCACCATATAAGTAGGCCTATCTAATATATTGACATTTCTGTATAAATGCAAGTGAACTTCTGTGTTCAATTCTTACAATAATAATCAATTATCTCTAAATGATTCCAAATATAATTTTACTGAATAGTTTTGTAGGATTTTTCAGTTACTATTATAATGTCCATTGCCAAGTAAAGTCCATAAAGTTGTGGAAGAAAATAAAACAATCAGGTAAAAATCTTCTTCATTATAGGGTACACAATAAGGAGCTTGTAATATCACAAAGAGAAACTTTAGAGCTACAGCTATATGAAGAGAAGTTGGTTTGAGGGTCAAATCAGAGTCGTTTCAGCTTAGGTCGTGCTACTTTGACCTCAAACCATAATTACTATGCGTTCTGTCTAAGTTACTAACTCTAACCAACAGTTTATCATAATAACCAACAGCTTATAATTGAAGTTGCTAGTGAATTCACATAATGGACAGTGTCCACAAACTGGCTACATCTGCAGTGGGATTTATTTTATTATTATCGTTAATAATAATAATCATATTTATTACTATTCTTATTATTATTATATTTATCATCATTACTTTCTTTAATATGATTATCAAAATTATTGTTATAACGTACCAGTCTGTCCTAATGAAAAGAGGATTATGTTTAAACAGCTAATGCCAAAATAGCTTCAGTAAGCTGTTAGCGAAAACTTGCTACAAGTACTCAATGAAAGAAGTCAGAATGAAATTGACTATCTTTCCCCGTTGACAGAAGCGTTGCCTAACTGAAGAATGGTAAGAATATTATTATTAGTTCTATAGCGTAGCTATAGGACTATCGGTTTACCCGTTATTATTATTATCCTTCGTAAGATGACCTTGACCCTAATAGACCGACGGACATGACTGGGCCGCTCACGTGGGCTTCGCCAATCATAATGGATATAGTTAAAAAATGTTCTTCCTTTTAAAAATGCTAATATGTTGGATCGCTACCACTGATGGACGCTACCACGCTCAATGACCGTTTCCGTTCAGTTTTGCTTTATGAAAAAATCTAGTTTTTAATATTTAAAATAAGGTTGAAATATTATTTTTGTTTTTGTTTTTATTAATAAATCTTAGCATCTTCTCTAACATTGTCTTTATCATTGACTTTTGATAATACTAGTCTAGCTATAGAACTCCATTATCCCTAGGGATAATAAACCGGAACTAGTTATTACTGTTATCATTATTATTAGGAAAACTCAATTTGCGTACACTATATAAAAAAAAATGCAGCTATATAAAACTCCGTAATAATACAGGAAGTACTTTATGTTACATGTATATGTTGGGGGCTTATATTGTGTACTTGTAAGCTGCTTCAGCTTCATCTACAAGTTAATCCGTATTATTAGTTTAATAACAAAACATGTTCCATACTTTGCAAAGATTGGGTACATAAATATGTTAAAAATATTGGCCAACATGAATATTAACAATTTTCTTTGTATCAAAAATATATTGTGTACTGATGTACCTCAGTGACCATTGAGTTCAGTTAGGCTAGGACATCCTTTCATATCAATATCATAAAAGCTATATATGCGGCCTTTAAAGTTTCCCAGCAAACGTTTTACAGATGTACCTAATTTGTTCATTCACAGAAACTGTCAGCGTAAGTGACAGAGCTCTAGCCTCAGTGAGTTGTTAGTTCAGGATTTGTAATGAAGGGCTAGCACCCTTTTTGGCAGTTAAGAGCAGCACATTTGACTGTTAAGGTGATGCACGCCGCTTGCGTTTCACTGGTAGCACTGTCTGCATTCTACACACATGTCTAATTACCCTACCCTCACTAGTTTACACTTAGAAATTCAAATAATAAAGATTCAGACACGAAGTAAGTTCCCCAACCCACAAGTTGATATTTAAGAAGAGACAGACACAAGTCTCTGTAAATGCATGCTGTCAACTAATGGAATAGTAACTAAATCTAATTGATATGTTTGATTGTTTGTAGTCAGCAGATTTGTTTTGCTGTAATTAGATTTGTTCATGTATACATACATAATGCCAACACAGAATCATTCATAAAACTGTCGACAACTTATAGTGATCTATTTCACTTAATCTATGCTGCCGGAACCGTAAAATTCATCTACGGGGACAATGTTGGACTTTATGAGTATCTGTCATCTAGTGTCATCTGTTAGATGTGTTCAATACATAGACATAAATAAGTCATGTGAGCTGCCATAGACTCACCAGTCTCTGAGTCACATGTTCTGCCGATGCTGCTGCTAGTGATCTGCTCTGGTGGTGTCTCTATACATGTATATTGTATTAATTGATGGCTGTTTGAAGTACTGAATCATTTTTATAATAATCAGACATAACAAAATTAAATTACTGTTGGCATCACAAAGCAAATCTATTGCAGCAGAGTAGGCAGTCATAGGCTAGCATAGAAAATGGAAGGGGCTTATCTTACTTAAGTAAGCCATGCCCCACATTTTGTAAAAGAAAAACATGGAAGCAACACTACTAGCACATGACTTGCATCTTTTTAATATAAACATCTCTTATTTCATATTTACAGTGGTGTATGTTCGAGGCTTTAACCCCATATTTAGTCCTAAAGTTGACCACAATCAAATTTACGGTCAAATAGGGCTGAGTTAGTGCTGCTCTATAAGACACACAACATGCACATCATTTATGAATTTATTCATTGGTAGCTATTTTTATAACAATAATTATGCATTTTGTAGATGTATGCAAATATTAACCTGAGCAAAAATTAATTTGGTTGCTTTGTTTATTGAGCAGGAATCTTGCTATTAATGTCAATAATTAGAGCATTGGACGGAAGATCCATGTTTAATATTACCAACTCTCGTGACTTGCTTATGTTCTGCATTTTGTCAGTGATCCATATTGATTTGATACAGATTTATGATTTTATTGCCTGTTACTAATTACTTCAACAGCTTTCACACATCTATTTCATTCATGTTTTACAGGTTTATGCATCGCAGATTGAAGATTGAATTAGAGGCGTATTTGTGTACCCCTAACCTGGGCCCATGCCACACTGGGAGTAATGCTCTCTTGCCCTTGGTTGGGTTGGTGGTGGGGCTAGTGTGCCCCACACATTTATGTATTTCTGCATGATTTTGTTTACATACCACATTAAATGTAAACCTGAAATAAAAGAGATTTATTAAAACCTATGCATGTAGTTTGTATCCATGAGGAAACCATGATGGCATGAATGATAATAAATTTACATATTCTTGGCTGAACACAATTTTAAAAATATTTTTTGAATTATTGATATTATTTTGGTTATAGCTTAATAAATTTGTCTATATTTTTACGGCAATGTTTTACTATATTTTTTATGAATAATTTCCGAAGATTCGATTCCGGTTGCCTTTCTAAGGACCGTCCCAGAGACTAAAAGCAGCACTATTAGCCTGGAGATGCAACTCAGAGCAGTCTAATTAGTATAAAGTCACTCAGTACACTTTGATATTGAGAAGTTTTTATTGATAAATACATTTATCTAGATAGGATACTTGTACTCAGAGTTTATAAGAGTTTATAATCACATACACCCTTATCTTAACACAACTCTTCACCTGTATCCACACATTGACTCTTTATCCGTCAGATTGATTATACTAAATGGCTAGTCCTATTTCCAAACAATGCATAATACAAGATAATGCTAAATGTTTACTGGTAATGAGACTTGGTGGCGATATCTGACATTCAGATAGCATGGGTTCCATATCATATACTCTCTACCCTCGGAGACATTGCTTTGAACCACCCTTAATTTAATCTGCAATAAACGACCGATATTTTTTAGTCTCGGTTCTTTACAAATAAATAGCGAACAGCGCAGCAAAAGTCTAGCATGCTTTTGAATGCTTAGTCGTTAGGGGCTTAGGCTAGCTTTCCTCTCCAGTGTTATCAGTGTCTGCACCAGGGTGAAGTATCTTTAAGCTTGTTTACAGTGATTAATGCCTTTAATATGGCAGCACAAGTTTATGCACTTCAACCTTTACTATGCATGGACTTGACATATCCACCATTAGACATTTGCGTAGTCCGATAACATGTGTCAAAAAATTGGTGCCATCGATTATTAAAACAATTATTATACTGCAGCTATTATTTTACAGCACTTTAATATAAACAGACAAGCTGTGCTTTTGTTATACTATCAACAATTTCTTGTGTGGTCCTATGCTGGTTGCTTGTTGATTTTGCCACTGGGCTGGTCATTTCACAATTATATCTCTGTTATATTGTAATGCATCTACAAGTCATGTGGTTGTCTTTTTGACTGACACATACATTGGTTATATATTAGTGATCACACACACACACGTCAGTGTTATGTAATCATTTAAAAATGGATAATAATATAATAGTACACATTTTGGAAGATGTAGAGGGCTCAAAACCGTCATACGACAACTTTGAACTTACTCTGATTATTGAGGATTCCAACCTAAATTTTTTTGCGTTAGCGGAACTTACTTATATTTTATTTATATGTTTTTTTTATTATTTATATTATTTCTATATAATTTAATGACTGTTACACTAATTTTGACTGGCAAAGTATATTTTTACGGCCCACAACTTGCTTTTCAGTTATTTTTTCATGCAATCTTTCCGCTCTCTACTACAGCATTGAAATTGTATATTATAATGTGGTACAATAAATTGAAGCCAGGCAGCAAGTGGTTTTGAATTTTTGATTCATAGATTTGTTTGAGGCATTTGCTGTATTTTCTCTACAGGGTCCGGTATCCCATCTTGCCATGCTACCTCGTTGTTTACCAATTTTTCTTTCCATTTAATTTTACGATATTGCTGAAATAAAACAAAAATAAAACCCTGTGAAAAACCCTGTTTTAGTTTCCCTATTTAGCAGTGCTGGAGCGGGCCAAAGAAATTACTGGCCGGGTAAAATTCGGTCTGGTGAGAAATGTAGGGTCGGGTTAACACACCTGGAGCAGCAGCAGCAGCAACCTTATTACTAATCATTATTCCTTTTGGATTTTTGATTGATGCTTAAAAGGTAACAATAGTTTAGATTTTCATCTAGTAGTTACAGTTGGTGCAGCATGCTGATGCAAACAGTTCAAATTCTGAACTAAATTCTGTTGTTAATATTGCTATACACGTATGCATTTTCTTGAATAAATTCGATAAAACCAGCTTAGTGAGCAAAACAATATTTTGCACGGGTTGGATAAGGTGTGAGTCTACCATACGGATAGAGCTGCCCTTCAATAATGACCCTCGGGTCGAGCTACCCGTCCCAGCTCTACTATTTAGAAGAAGACATCGATCATGAGTCATAGTAATAGTAAAAAATGCTGTTTGACTATAACTATATCTATTGTGCAATACGGAAAGAAAAAGTGTTCAAAATGTAGTACAATTAAATAATACATGTATAATGTTGCACTTGTGAGGTCTGTGGTAAAAACAGCTGCAAGCACACACGCTGAATATGGAACGCCAGCTATAATTTTACTAAAGCTAGTATAAAATAAATTATAATTTCTACGGTACTATTAGCACTTACCATTCTACTTCTTACAATAATACGTTGGTTGCTATCCAAAATATATTATTTAGCGATAAAGTTTTAACAATGCTCCTGTCCTGTTCACACGATAAATGGCTTGACTGTGTAGAATTTTTAATAAATTAAATTTCAATTACATGAAGTCTGTCAGTCTATTTGTACTGGTATTAGCATTAATGGGCTAATACATGTAGTTAGATTGAGTACAGAGGGTGAACATTTTTAAAGAAGTAATTGCTTAGTCCTCCCGCAGACTCTGTGCAGTGGTGGATGTCCACTACAGAAAGTATTGTGGCTGGCCGCTGCAGAGAATTCTGTGGTTGTAGCGATTCTACCTCACCTACTGCCGCTGTCTATTCACTTGGCAAGAATGTCATCACCCAGCTCTGTATTCTGCCATTATATGAAACATAGTTAGGGCTTGACTAGAAGCTAGTAGGACCTCAGAACCACCTTTCATTTATACTATAGATACTAGCTAGTATAAATGTTCATTTTTTATTTATTTTTTTGTTATAATTATAATAAGAGCAACATACAAACTTGATAACACGCTTTGTTTTAATTACAATGTATACATGCATATATCATATACTGTTATATAGCTGAGTGAGTGTTGGATAATCAATAAATGCCGCTTGCTGCTGTCAAATTTGACAGGTATATTAAACCATATTCAGCAATATCTGTTTTCTTTTCTTAAGCATTAATCACAAAGAAGTTGAAGTCTATGTGTTTTTTACAGATGCGTGTTAGAAGGATGTAGTGGCGACTATTATACCTAGCTTGACACATGTTTGTAAAGAGATTGGGAAGTTTTAATTATGATAACCATATTCATTGTGGAAACAGCAGATTTTCTTGTAGCAATATTTATAGGTTTAATGATCCACTAACAATTATGTATAACAAAGTGTAGACAACAGAAATTACAGATTAAGTAAAGTAATATCTCGCACGCTTTTCGGCAGAAACTAGTAACAGGCACAGCTATGGCAGCCCAGGTCGGTAGCTATGCCAGCCTAGGTCAATGCTTGCGCGAACAGCCAATGGCACCAGAAAGAAATTAATTATATGGCTCTATGCACTCGTTTTAATTCACGGTATTTTTATACTTTTTGGGACTCCTATTTGAATTGGAGACCTCTGACGAAACTAGCCTCAGTCAAATATATAACTTTTCAAGGTCACGATTAGTGGTTTTCTTTCAATAATATGAAAGCACAGCATTGACAAAAACTGCCTCAAAAAGAATCATAAAATATTCGTAAATGAATAAATAATTGACTCATAAATGAGTCACCCTTGACCGAAAACGGCATTAGAAATTAAAGAATTATGTCTGGTATGAAACCAATTTTTGAAGATGCTACTTCTGATTTTCAATTGCCGCAAAGTTCCAATGATTGAAATATTTCACAGAATAAATTCATGAACTACTTTATTGGATAAATTCTGGAGAAATTTTGTCAAGTTGTTAAATTTCTGTGTCTGCTAATAGTACCTAGTATAATTATGTAACCATACTAAGTACATATAGGCCTATATGAGACTATATGAGACTATATGAGACTATATGCACTTAATATGGGACTCTATTAATTATGAGACTATAATTATAAGAGACTATAATATGAAGAGTCTGAGTCTTATGAGAGCATATGAGACTATAATATGAGACTATAATATAAAGAGTCTGAGTCTTATGAGAGCATATGAGACTATAATAATATATGAGACTGGATATAATCACTGTCTAAGTTGGAGATCTCTTTATAGTGCTTTCTAACATTTTGGTAACTTTTCCCACCTAATAAGATATTTTGAGTGTCAGAAATTAGAGTCGTTTTGTGAGAAAATTTGTAAACAGTAGAACATGACCTGAAATGTTGTCACTTCTTAGTATTGCAGATTGAAATAGTCTTTAAAATAAACTAGAGAGCATTCGTGTTGACGGACAAATAAAATTAATAATAATTGTTATAAATACAAAGAACAACAATTAAGCTTAGAAATGTCAGAATTCAAAAATAATAATTATTGTAATAGAAGTAGAATATACTTTTGTTCAAATTTTCGTCACTAAATAATATAAATATAATGTCAAATCATAAAATCACAAAGTTTGCCTAATCATAAAATTTTTCAGATACGATCATAAAGGGTATTAATCATATTTGGGAGGAGTGCGGAACGACGGCTTATGATTTAACCGGCCCAAAACAAGTTCGACACCAATGAATATTTTGAATAAAAAATATTATTATTTAATTCCGAAACAATATTTTGGCGTCAGCAGATATTCAATATGTTTTATCGCCTGCATTTCTTTGCATAGCCTATATTTAAATTGAATCACATTGTTCTGAGAGATCGTTGAGAGTGTAATCTTGACATAGCTATCAATATTAGGGCTAAAAAGTAAGAATCATGTCTGACGATAGATTTTGGATTTTATTTTCTCAAATTTATTAAATTTTTCAAACATTCGACAAGACAAGGTAATTTCAATGATATTTATTATTAAAATTTAATAGGGTGACCCGACCCAGTTGAAGCGATGAAATAATAGATTTGTCATTTCAGCTTGCCGAAATCAGCCTTTATCATAATATTTATAATTTATTATTATTGCATTGCATTACTGTTATGTTATGTCTGTTATGTCATATAAAGCAGGATTCCTCGTATAATTATACTCTTCTAATGCGCTTTCAGCCAATCAGCATCTACAGCAGTTACTTTTAGCCAATGAGATTTAACTGATGACTCCACCTGTCTTTGTTTCAATAATAGTAGCAACTATAATTATAACTAATGTTTATAATATGCCGTTGTATAAAACCCGGCTACAATCAGGTATTAGTATCATTCAGCATCTAACTACAATAACGATTACAACAGTCATCAGCATGACAGCCCACTTACAGCAATCTTTCTACCCGTTGACTGAGAAAGGCGCTAGGAAGCCTAAATGTGCCAGATGTAGGAACCATGGCATGGTATCTTGGTTGAAAGGACACAAGCGACATTGTACATATAAGGACTGCACATGCGCCAAGTGTAACCTAATAGCAGAGAGGCAGAGGGTAATGGCAGCACAAGTAGCCTTAAAGAGACAGCAGGCAGCAGAAGATGCCATAGTACTTGGTCTTAGAGCTTGCACGCAGACTAGAGATGACAGCACGACAGCTAGAAATATACCTATGATGACCCCAGGACCTCTCTGGGGTCCAGGAACGGTATCCAAGCCAGAAGAACTATCTAAAAGAACACATTCAGAAAATAACGGTAAGTCAATAAATTGTAAAAGCCTGTAAAAGCCCATAAAACCGTATTTTATGTTAAATAATTATTTTTTCAAATAATCATTTGAAAAAATTATTACTATTATTTTTTCAAATAATTGCAATAAATTATATTTTTGTAAAAAATACTACACACCGATACTCCATAAAGCAATCGTCTTATTATTATGGTTGTACGCACTGCTCATGATTTTTCTTTATGGCTATATTATAGTAATTTATATCAATATAATAGTGACAAGTATACTAATAACAAAAATAATAATATAGCTGCTGCCCTCAACTAACAATAGTTAATATTTTTGCTGTTGTCATTGTGGTCTTGCATTAAAACTAAATTAGGAGGAAGGATGCACAAGCGAACATTGATCTGTTTCCAAAGTCTTGCTGAACATGTTATACGCGAATTTGACACCATATTTGTTCGTATAAATATTATGCAATTAACGACTCTATTCATTTTGTTGCAGATTCAGATGGTGATGATGATGTTTTAAGCTCTCCCTCAAGTCCAGAACCTGAAGCTAAGCGCCCTCGAATATCTGCCTCTCAATTATCAGCAATCAGTAGCCAGCTGGTGTCCCAGTCAGGAGGGCTCAGGCCTGGCCGCTTCTCTGGCATCGAAATGATGGAGAGAATATTCCCATTTCAAAAACGGTAACTATTTTTATGTAGGCCTATATACAGTAATAGCTACGTTTAAGAATAATTATTGGCAATTCCTCAACACAAGGTACACGTGGCCCCAATATTGACACGCGTGACGCTGGCTATCTTCGCAGCTGGATTTAGTGATTTTAGAGTTTTACATGCTAAATCAATGTTTAGAAAATAGTTCACGCAAAATCAGATATAATTCATTTGGTCATTTGGCCATTTTACGTAATAAGATAGCAATTCATTTGGCCATTGGGTAACTTGGTTGTAAATATTCATTTCCTAAAAAATAAGCAAAACAATGTTATAATATACATGTATGTACAACTACTTGAAAATCAACTACGCATTTTCTAATGTTCTCTTTGGTTTTGATTACCAGAAATGTGTTGGAGCTGGTGTTACTAGGATGCAAAGGAGATGTAGTAAAAGCTATAGAACACTTCCTGTCAGCGCAAGATTCTCCCTCCATATTACCTCCAAGACCAAGCACAGAGAGCAAACATGCAGTCACACCATCTCGCTTAGGTGAGCATACTTGACTTTCACTATCCCATCGTAAAATTATTCTCATCGTTAAATTATTTAGTCTGAAATAATTGTAGTACTTGCTAGCCAAGCAATGCATACCAATAGCATTGTGGTACTCCATAGCAATGCTATTCGAGGAAAACCCACGGCACATTACACATATAATTATGGTATTACTACTAATTCTACTGGCAGTGAGAAAGAAACTTTCTACAGTTCAACAATCTCTAATCGTGCTAGATTCACTCACTTAACCACTAAGGCCTATAACTAAGGCCTGAAACAAACTATAAAATTGGCCACACTAGAGTTCACATTATTATAAACGCATGCATAAGCGTTTATAGTTTGCAAAGGGTTATACTA
>JAOQGN010310385.1:0-14594 GCA_027564295.1 Himantozoum antarcticum
CACTGGGGCTATTTTTTTTTTTTTTATAGTGTTAGATAGCCAAGAATATGGGCAATCATATATATTATTTTCAATTATTTGAAAAATTTCAAAAAAGAATTAATTTTTGACTATGAGTATCAAAAAGTCTCATAATAAAAAATCTTACCCATATCTATAATGCTGCCTCATACATTTTATTGATGAAACTGAAAAGCTAGCAATATCTATTGACTGATTTTGCTGAGATACATGGCAACTTTTCAAAAGTTTGTAATAAATATCCATCGTCAAAAAGCAGAAATTTGACAGATTCAGAAATCTGCACCTTTTTTTAAGCAACCATCAAACTTGGCATTTGGTCAAGCTCTGATTCTGGCTCTGAAAGTTTGACTACACCATGCCTTGAAATAATGTGAGACATTGATAACTGAGAGGTTGAACTTTGACATCAGCATGTTCCAGTTGATTTAATAGTAAGCATTTGCTTATAACTGCAAAATCAATAATGGCAAAAACCATATTGCAGCCATAATTATTAACAGCATGTGTTATGGCCGCTAATCATTGTGTTTACCCATGAATGATTTGTTTATCCATTCAGGATATGTTGCCACTGCCACTAGTGAGCAAAACAGTATCATTCTTTCTGGATGTGTTGCTGTGCTCGGAGGATTATGTCTTCTGCCAGTGATTGTTCTTAAACTTGCCAACAGAAGGCATACTGAGAATACACAGTGAAGTTGTTTGCCTCACTAGTGCGCCTTCAAACTTCCACTTGATGGATGCATGGCTGTTCATTATGTTTTTTTACGATGGTGAGATTTTGTCCTCTGTAGTTTTGAACTTACTCTAACAAAATCTTTTTGACAAAAATGGTATAACAAATTTAAATACGTCAGTATATATTTGATATGTGAATGTTACATGTTATCAATTTTATATATGATTATTTGTGTTCCATCGTAAGTGAAGTACCTGCCATACTAACTAGACATACCTGTCTACTATCAATGTATTGTCATACATGCACATACTGAACATCTACGCATAATTTGGGCGTTAAATAAATATAAAATTGTTTCAATTGCTACCGAATAATTTTCTAGCAATTTTAATTCAGGAGGCTAGCAACCGCCCACTGTGCTAACAAATATCGACAGATAGTCACTTCAGGTCGGTACTTCGCAGTAACTTCGCAACATTTTGCAATATGCGATGCAATGTCAGTGTATTAATTAATTACTATGCCAAATAGTAATATGAAAATTTTAAATATATAATCCATAACACAATGTTATCCCACAGACCTGTGTACGGCAATAACTCTATGGATTATTGAATTATGCGTATGACAGTCACACAATGCTTTAAACTTTTTAATGAAATGTTACTCAATACCTTAAATAGAAAATGAATGAATATATCTGTTTTTAATATTGAAAATTATATAATATATAAGAAAGTGTCATAATGCGGCCATTAGCAGAAAATTCACAAATCTGTGAGTCTACAATTTCTTTTTTTACACTTTTTATTCATTGTAACATTAATTTGCAAATAAAATTAGCATGATTTTCTGGAAATAGAGGGCAATCATATTGGAAGTAGTTGACTACAACAAGTCTGCCTATTCATCAGCAGAGTAGTAGTGAAGTTTCTTTATTAAAACTGTGTCCAACATTTATTTAGCAATGCCCTGCCAATACCCTGACAATACCTTGACATTACCCTGACAATACCCTGACATTACCCAGACAATATCCTGACCTTACCCTGACAATACTCTGACATTACCCTGACATTACCCTGACAATACCCTGATAATACCCTGACAATACCCTGACAATACCCTGACATTACCCTGACATTACCCAGACAATACCCTGACATTACCCTGAGAATACCCTGACATTACCCTGACAATACCTTGACAATACCTTGACCATACCTTGACAATACCCTGACATTACCCTGACATTACCCTGACAATACCCTGACATTACCCTGAGAATACCCTGACATTACCCTGACAATACCCTGACATTACCCTGACATTACCCTGACAATACCTTGACAATACCTTGACAATACCTTGACCATACCTTGACAATATCCTGACATTACCCTGACAATATCGGGATGGCTGCGAGGTAGGTTACTTGGACAACACTTTTACATTCACACCGTCCTTGCAAAGACAGTGCTTAGCATATGCCAAGTGTTACTGTAGTTACTACTATGTAGTAGTTCTCTGTTGCTATTTGTTAGTACACTAACATTACATCTCATATTGCGAAGTACGCGAACTACTGACCTGAGATGACCCCTTAACCCAAATATCTTTCAAAACTGCTGCCTAAGTGTGCAGAATATGTGGGGGCTATCATTACTCTTGCTTCCTGATATTTGATAGCGAGGTTTTCTGGCATTCTTTAAGGGTACTAAGTTTGATATGTTATTTATGTAAGTGCAATAATTGTGTTTGTATTGTTATATATATTGTTTTATAATAATTCGTATCATTAATTCGGTGTTTTATTTGCATGGGGTGGTGGTATCAACCTTTTTAACAGTAATACATGTATATGCCTTTTGTAGTCAACATCTAATATCATATCAATGTGGAAATCAGTATTTTATCATCTGTAGCAATACCAACTTCAATATTGATACTATAATATATTAGTTAACAGTTAGCAATATGCAATGTTTGCAGCTGGTCACAGTGGCGATATTGAACGTAATATATGTATTGCTTTATATAATTGTGTCAAATTCTCCAAGCCACACACTCATGACTGTATCACAAATTTGCTAGACTACTTTTCCTTTTTACCTGCATATTGTCATATTTGTGCAGTTGAGACACTGTGATTAAAATAGAAGAAATGCAAACAACTGAGAAGGCAGGATAACCGAACTATTTTATTCCTCATACTACCCGAATTTTAAATAGCAATGAAACAAATTTCTGAAATTTCATCTTAGTATTCACAAATGTATAGTTTCATGCTTCATATACTATGGTTCTTAAAATGTTCTATGATACAACTTTACTTTATCATTTTGTCATTTTAGTTTTTAATAAAAGGAAACAGCAGCAGATAACCTATACCATAAATAAAAATTATTATGGAGCAATGCATTCGGTTATTCAATGGAAGACAACATCTTTTTAACTACATGTACATGTAGTTTCCTGGGTGGAAGCTACTCCTTAGTGGGCATGGTATCTTAGTTATATGAGTACCCAAGTTTGATTTCCATGTGTGCCACCTCACTTGATTTGTAAGAATAATCAACGATTGGGTACACAATTGGACTAGCAATGCTAGAGGTCTGTAGGCAAGGCTCTTTACCTGAAATTTACCTTGCACCCGGAATCTCCCTTAGACGTACTGGTCGTGCTGTCGTTTAACGAAGGGAGACCCAGAAGGGAAAACAGCCTTTGATGAGAAGTGTCACGACCACCAGAAGGTAGCTATAACTTGTTCAGTCTGAGATAGTCATCATCATTAGCTGACGCCCAGTCATAGCAGCATTGTCGATTATGACAGGCGCTTGCCAATAATAAAGAGAAGTTTGCTGCGTAATCACTGATATTTCTCTGTACATCAAATCTGGATTGAATTCAAAGCACTGCAAATAAACTGGCACTAATAATTCAGGCGCTTAGGGCTACCATTTGACCAAAAGCAGACTGAAGAGAAAACACGGACCAAAAAAACAAGCAGGACTGCACCCACCTTTTCTCACTTGCCATGTCTGTTTTTACGTAAGGCAAATCATCTTCATTTGATGCATTTATTTGAATATTAACAACTCAGCTTGATTTCCATTGCTTGTCCTTCTTAATAAGGCATATATTACCTTAGAATATTATTAAGTTAATTACATATCATATTTATATTGTGCCTATAAGTTATTTGTACCATCGGAGAGTAGAGTTGTACTAGATACACTAATTACTGTCACATATCAACACACAATTGCCTAATTGATGGATATTGTCAAGTAACGTTTGAAATGTGAAAATTACAACAGGTACTGTATACAGTATACAACAAGGTTGTGATGCCTGTATGTATCAAACTGATAATGTATTATACTATATCATTGCATTATTTAGGCATGTACCCAATTGCCTTAGTGATTCACTGGCAATGATTGTAATGGCTTTTGGTTGGATGATTGGAGTTGTCCTCCTACGGCACACCTCATCTATTTGAGAGTATTTGAACGTAAGCCCAATATCTATTCAGCTTGCGCTCCAAACGCTTGACGGGTTGAAATGTTGAAACCATGCTTACCTGCATTATTGTGTGTGTGTTTGTGTGCGCGCGTGTGTTTGTATAATGTGAGTACCAGCTGGCCTAAGTGCTGGTCCGAACTGACAGTTGACGGGACATAACTGTCTGTTGTTGCAGATGAATCAGGACTGTTTCGGACTGACTGCTATCACTAGAGAAGTCAAGACTGGCCCAAACTGACTATCATTGATTGATGTGTCCTGGTAAAGGACATGCCTGAACAGACTGTTATTGTGAAATGTTTCATGATGAAGGATTGCTCTGAACTGACTACTAACAATAGGTGTGTCCTGATCAAGCACTGATCTGGACTGACTATGAATAATAGATGTGTCCTGGTGAAGAACCGGTCGAAATAATGATATTGAGTTCTTAACTGTCTGCCCAGATTATAAACTACTTTGTATTCCAAACTAATTACAAAATATATTTAATATACTAATGCACTTAATTGTTAAAAAAGCATGGCACTGCAGAGATGCTTGCATATAATTTATATGAAGCAAACAGTACAAAATCCAAGTAGTGTAAGTTAATGAGATGCTGAGCACTAGTGCCTCCAGTTTTTATAGGAATATATAATTGCACAATGCGTATTTATATGTAGGCAAATACCAGAGTCCTGATTGGACAATGGCGAGTGATTACTAACAATAACAATGATGCCGTTACTAAATATATCCACACAGGAAGACTTCCTGTTCATGACTATAATTTGCTGTAGATATTAGAGAGACTCTTAGCCGCTCGAACCATTTGTCAAATAGATTAAATAACAGGATATCTGATCTGTCCATATGACACATGGTAAATGAAAAATATACTTCTATAATTATTCTACATTTTCCATAACATAATATTACGGTCAACCTCAACTCCCGTAGAGCAGGGTACGAGGTTACTCAACTCCTGTAGAGCAGGGTACGGGGTTACTCAACTCCTGTAGAGCAGGGTACGGGGTTACTCAACTCCTGTAGAGCAGGGTGCGGGGTTACTCAACTCCTGTAGAGCAGGGTACGGGGTTACTCAATTCCACGCAAATTATGTAAGAGGAGACAGCCAACAGAACTCTGGTTATTAGGTGCACCCAGTGGGTCGGCTACCCTGTAGACTTACCACACTGCAATATCGTTTATTGAGGAGCCACAGGCCAAGACACTGACCATTGCTTTAAAAGTTCACAGAAAAAGTGCAAGCCTAGAGGAAGGCCTAATAAGTGCAGTATTAGCGAATTTTAGCTTAACTTGGATTCTAGATTGATAATTGGGGAATGGGGTTTGGGATTCAAAAGCACCTTTTGTGCAGAAGATAACTTATCGACCTGGCATTTTCTCTTAGAACCTTGCTTATTAAAAAAGAGTTCAGTCCTGCACTTGACATGAGTACTGGGTTTTTAGCTTACATCAATAGCATGTTTATATAATCATAGTATATACATATTATAATACAGATTATATACGGTACATGTAAACAGATTAAATAAAACATCAAGTAAGAGGTCTGGAGGGGTGCAATTCCACCCCGATGATACCAGTGGTAATATGCAGACTTGCCATGCATTTACCACTGCACTTGAAAATGTTGGTAACAGTGACATGGCGAGATCTGCATAATACCCGGATAAGTGATAATGCTGTCATGAGGAAATTCCAACATGCAATTTCAATTCACTTATTAGTTATTACAGAATAACATATTACCCAAAATTACATATTCATCCTTGACCCAATTTTAATGGTAAATAGCATACAGTAATACTGTAGCAATTACAGAAATTTGTACTAGGCTAAAATATATTAAGGTTACCCTGTTTGCAGAAACACATGGAGTTAGGTTTGTGTAGTAGTGACATTACTAGTAGCTCTAAATTGAGGTATAAATGTGTAGATGATTCATTGAGTTCAGAGCTGACAATCTACGAGGTGGTTGCAGATGCAGGTGTGGACCATCTTTCAAATAACCTGTAATATGGAACAAAAATTCTGGCAGAGAACTTGATTTCTCTTTGCAATGTGAGTTTTGTGTGCCAGCTAAAATTCTCTGACACCATCTTCGAACTAAGCTAAGCTGAAAAACACCTTTTCTGCACGTAACCTGCAATCTTGATGCCCAATGACTGAATGTAAGCTTTAATTTGCACCAACAACTTGAATATATTTTGGTTACCTTTCATAGAAAATGATGCTATGGAATATTTGTTGGCTCAAAAATACAACCATGAATCACATTTACTCCTGTCAGGGAACAATAAAATGGAATTGCACTTGATAATTGGATCATTTCAACATATTGATCCAAGGGCGGAATTGATAATTGTGCTGTTGTAAAGGGCAGATGACCAAGGAACTGCTAAGACCAGCGCCGACGAGCCAATACAAACATATATGGGGCAACAGGAAATGAGTTCGCAACTAGATAAACCAACCACAAAATATCCTACAGATGCTGTCAAAAGAAACTCTTACCTAGCTTAGCAAGCATGTATGCAGCCTGAATGATGCTAACTCTTTCACTACAGAGTTTTAAACTAGGTTTGAAGAAGTTTCTTATCAAAATTTGATCTGCCTCATCTAATTTCTGTATTCTGAGAGAAGATCAAAGCTAGATCTTTGAGGTAAATCATAAAATTGAGCACAACTAAAGTATCTACAAGATTAATATAGTTGTGGGTTGGGTGGACGTTGTGCGGGTGGGGCGTAGATCAGGAGCAGAAAAAACCCAGTATCATTTGATCTATAGCCCCTGGGAGTGAAGTTTCACACCTAGAAGTTTTAAACCAAGCTTATTAGGATCCCCTTACACATCTGAGTCTTGTAGAGTTAGTTTTAGTCACAAAGGTTACTTGTAGTGCACCGTAAGTGCACTAGACAGCACTAAGAAATAAATTACCTTTCTCAGAATATAATCAGCATTTTACTAATGATATTGTGTGTGAACCATCTTGATCCTGGACACTCTAACTTTCACCATTGGATTATCTGGATTGATCTGCACAAAAAGCATAATTATATATTATATAGCTCTCTCACACTCCTCAGTCTCACATTCAGTACATGATCAAAGTGACTCACAGGCTGACTGAGACTGCGAAATCATTTTACAATGCTAAAGTACACCTACTCAACCAACATAAAAGTGATAAAATATGTTGTCCTAACTAGAACTAGGTGGCGGATTACCTGTAGAATAGTTTTGAAGGTGGTGACAAAAATTTTTTAAAAACAGTAGTAAATGTATGCGCTTTAGAGGCTCCCAACAGCAAAAAACCTCATCCCGGAAGTGAAATGTAAAATGAAATCGACCCTGTTCATTGTTAAACCTTTGTTTCAAATGAAATCTTTATATGCGCGGATAGCTGAAAGCATATTCTGCCTATCTATAAGAAAATGGTTCTAACCCTTTTAGAATTTGTGATATGAATGTTTTAATGCCGTATAGTCAAATGGGGCATCATGTGGTGACCAGGCTTGTGTATTAGTTACTATAGCGCATGATGCACCGACTCGTTGTGAAAGACAGTTAATAAACACTTTAGTAGTTTGTTATAAAGTAATAATATGAGCTAAGCATTATTGTAACATTACACATCTATGCAGACTATGGCTATATGAAAATTATTCTTGCCGAAAAGCCATTACTTGTTATGTTAAATATACTAGATGAAATGAGCAAATTTTAACATGCTCATATGTAAATAAATATTTGTTCAGTATGATATAACTTGATTACAGGGCTTTATCATCTCCTACAGCTAACTTTATATCGCTTTTACTATATATGATACCATATTTTCCAGTGGCGCAAAGAGTCTAAAAAAGTGGATTCACAATTCATAGGGATTCGCATAGTTTCAGAAATCTTAGAGTCAAGAGTCAATATATTTTTGGTCCATCCTGGAAGATTAGGGTCTGTTGGAGTCCGTATGTCTTAAGAGTCAACCAGTTTCAATACACTTGAGAGTCAAGAGTAGTGAGAATAATTTTAATGAAACAATTCTGAAATATTGTGGTCTTTTCCACTTTTCGAGAGTCAAATACTTGTGATAAAAGAAACAGCGCTCTAGAACTTGAGTTCATCCAAAATGGCAAAATCCTACCTGGGAGTTCCGAAAAGTCGAAAAGCATGTTATTTTTCAATACAGAGCCATAATTGTAACCAACCAGCAACTAGACAAAATTCATTCTAAGTAGCATCAGCAAAAGTAAGTCAATTCTTATAAGAAATCAAACAACATAGTCCCGTCATGCCTAGTCATCTCCCAAACAATATATAACAAATGAGCACTCAGCAAGGATTATCTTTAGCAATGAGAATAATTCTAGTGAAGAAGGTACAGTATGCAGAAAACTATCAATTTAAATGAATGGATATGCATCAAACCACAGAGTTGTCTTCCCACAGATAACTCTATTCAGCAAACACTAAATGATCGCAAATTGTATTACCTAAATTCCAACTATTGTTATTGTATAACATTGCACGGCCATTATCCAAAAATAAACAAATTCAAATTCAACCAATTGCAGTTCACGGGCTGCAAGAAAAATTCAAAATGTCTGTAAATAAATTACATTAGTACTAGATGTTAATCTTGGTTGACTTGGATTCAGAAGATACTCGAGTTTTTTAGAGTCCTACTATTTGAGAAAGTGCAAGTCAGAGTCTTTGAAAAGTCACATAGCATTGAAAAGATTGGAGTCACAAGTTACTATTACATGAATGGTATGGGAGTCAGGAATCCACCATATTGATTAAAGAGTCACACTCGAGTTTGACTCCCGACTCCGAAAGTGTGACTCGAGTGAGACTCCAAACTCCAGTACCAGTGAATCATTTACACTGCAGATATTTACCTTCCTCACGTTTAACATTTAATCAGTCATAGTGCTGCGCTTGAAACGGAATAGAAATAAAATGTTTTAAAATTTATAGTTTTAAGCTTCAATGCTTTTATATTAATAGTATTTGTAGCAACTTCTATTATATAAACTGCATAAAATAATTATTTAGTTATTCTGTTTTCCTGTACGCAAGGCTAAGTAAAGGCTACAAAAATGTAATTCAAATGTTCCCACATTAGATGTTTAGATTTTCAGGAATTGTTTATGTAGAAGTTCACATTTTGCTAGCTGCTAAAACTGATGACCATTTCACATCATGAAGAATGTTGTACCCTATGGCTTTGTCGGGGATCAATAATTCATATATATATTTTAAAGTTACATATGTAGATAATTGAATATAAGTGCATGCTCCAGTTCCTTTCCTTTTAGATATTTACAACTATATTATATGAGTACAATCTTTTGACTCGGTTTGGTCTTCTGAAACAGGAAACATTTAACCATTAGCATGGCATCCTAGTTGAGTAATTATCCAAATGCTCAGATAAGGTAGTACTGTATAAATATAGGTTCTATAGTTAAGGTGCTAAAATAAAGTGTCCTTTGAATTTCGACTTTTTGCAGAAACAATGTACATGTAACTTTTATATAACTAAATTATGACTACCTGTATGTGGTAAAGTAGCACATCGGACCAGTGTATGTAATTAAAAAATCTAAAACACGCCATTCGGATAAACTAAAAATATATGTGAGAAATAAATTATTGGTCTAGTTAAATTATACCGACCAAACTGTGATGTGCTAGGATACAATAGAATATTTTATTATTACACTGCTAAATGTACAAGGGGTGAAATGCACTTACGTAATCATACTATGCAATAATTAATAATTGGTAGATGAAAATGCTTCAATATAGTTTCACAAACTTCACTTTATTGTGCAAATTGAATTCATAGCGTATGAAATATTTCACACCCAATTCTCAATATAAATGCGGTTTCTCAGAAGAAATGCTAGGTCTGTTGGTCACACGAAACCAAAGAGTTTCGTATTAAGAAAGTCAAATATTCTCCATAAATGTTCATACAAAGCTTATTTACATTTGGTTATGCTACTAGGATCTGTTCTGTTCTGTTGGAACAGGCCGACAAGAAGAGACAGTGCAAATAAGACTCCCAGAACACCTGTTAAGCCAGCAGCTATCATTCCAGACCGTTCATTCGTAGACTCGGCAATATATGCTGACAGATAGAGCAATATATACGATGGTGAAGTTAATCAATACACTACCAGCTAAATATGGGCGAACTGCTTGAGTTTACATAGCATACACTTTCCACTCCCAAAAAGAGTAAATCTGATCAAGAATGTAATTGTATGCCATTGTATTCATTCCACCGTACCATATATATCATTGTGGTTTCGAGAGAATTATGGTCTAATCATCTTAATTTGACAATGTACCTGATAACATGTGTGTATTCCTGTGCAACGATATGTCTGATTATATTATTCTATTTGCCAAAAATGATGATGTCCAATAACCTGGTGACATTGCATGCCTAGTTATTCCGCATGTAACATGCACAGAGAATGTATACAATTGCCACTAGCACTCGCCATTATCTTGGTTGATGTAGGCAAATATATTCACTGCATGATTGGGGTGTAGAAAAGGGGTGGCAGATGCAGCTCCTTCAAAGACAAAGTTCCCAACTAAAATTTCCTCAAAACAAGTTGGAATTGTGTAAATTCGAACTCCTAATTTGGCTCTTCTTTGTGTGTAAAGTTGAATCTTCCCAATGTAGAAGAAATTATGCAATAATTTTACAATTTGCTATGGTGTTTTAGCAAATATGGCAACACAAGTCGCAAATAGGATTGAGCCAAGGCCGTCTGCAGCACAGCACTCTGCAGGACTAGCGATATTTAATATTTGTTTGATAACAGATTTCACTCCAAAGCACAGATCATTAATTTTTAGCGAAGTGCTCTAACGGTGCTAACAATCGCAAATTACATGTACATCCTCTCCTTGCCTCCCTAGTATTCAACTGCAAGACAGCAAACCTCTAATTTAGCTGAAAGTTTTTCATAGATAAACAAACTGTATTCATAGAAAATCCATTTTTATCTTAACTGTGCAAAGAATATTTTTTCTATATGATACTTCTATATTTGAAGGATGCTTGTACAGTATATTTCGAACGATGCTTTGATGAAAAAGGTGTTATAGAGGTGCATCTCATTGTGTCCTATTATTGCATCAGATAATTGTCTCTCAGTTACTGTGAGCAATATTTAACAGTAAATAATAAAGTAGATAATATCAGGTATATTATATCAATATTATATCACATTGTATCACAGTCAAGCATTCCATATGTCTAAAAGCCATATGTACCGAATAGTGGTGGGAAAGTGAGACATCCTATAACTAGAGTACATGTTTGGAGCCCTAGAGGTATTGCCACTGAATGTCCCTCGCATATACCATCCATCACAGATAGGAATGTGGCATTGGCGACCCCATTTCCTATGTTGAACAATGCAGCTAATACGTAGTCATGGCCTGTGAAATTAATAGCATGATATCACTTAATAAATAATCGAGTAAGATATTGTGATGGCTTTGCACGCCCCTCACCCATGACTATCTTAGGAGTTCAGTGTTTGTTGTAAGTCTTGACAATCTTTCCTTTGTATGTTTCGGTATACCAGGTGGTGTGGGAGTATTACTCAGCCTCGACCACATACTCACTCACCTTCTTAAATGTGTACATTTCAAGCCAACTATTGCCGGTTTTGATGGCCGGCTGTTGGCATACTTGATATACTTACTTGTGTCTGTTACCCGCTCTGTTGACCAGTATGAGCCGGGTGGCATGAGCCGGGTGGCATGAGCCAGGTGGCATGAGGTGGGTGGCATGCGCCGGGTGGCATGAGCGGGTGGCATGAGCCGGATGGCATGAGGTGGCATGAGCTGGTATTACATGTACAATCTATATATAAGTAAACTCCTTCTGTGGAAAATTTGTTCTTTTCTGATGCCTAGACAGTGAAAATTGTATGAGTTCAATAAACTAGCAGGACCATGTATAACATTTATCAGGTTGTTGATAGAGATGTAGCTTAAACAATTCATGCAGCTACAGGGGTGACAGTATTTTCCATAGGCAATTTTATATTGGTCTTTCCATGACTGAAAGAATAGCATGAATTTATCAACAAGATAGAAACAAATTTGGTATACAAATTCTAGGTTTTAACACTAGATTCTGTCTTCCACCGAAAACGAAAGTGGGTTGACAATGCTCAATATCGTGACATAACACGGTAGGCAAATATGCGTGTAAAATTAGTAATGAAAATTACAAATGATAATAAAAACCGATAGTAAAATATCATACCACGAAGAAACCATATGAGTTATTATTGTAAAGTAATCACAAGCACTTACTCTGTCATTATCTCATTGTGAATTTGGTTGCAAATCGTTAGTAGTGGAGACATTAGCAAAAATAAACAGAAAAATTGCTATGCAAAAGCATTGTCATTAATATTTGTATGATCCGGTAAGCATCGTCACACTAAAAATGTTTGTCATTTGCATATAGCATTCAATAGATGGGTGCATCAAAACTAGTCTGAGACCTGGGAGTGTCTATCATTTCAGTTAATAAGAGAAGAGCGTGTGAGCAGTTCAATTAGAAGTGCTTAGAGCCTTTTTTCTCTGAATTCGCCATGACTATTATGGATTTCTTTGTCCAAAGCTAAGATGAATAGGCTATGGTAGTATCGAAAAGGCTTTTAATTTACCTCGTGGTCAATGCAAGGAACAAAGTAAGTTTCGGACAGTCTATTTGCCTTCGTGGCATTGGGAGTCGCTAACATTTCCCAGCCTTCTACTTAGCACTTCGATGGCGACAACTACCAACACTTTTTATTTCTAATTTGATGAAATAAATAATCTAATCCTAAAACTTAGTATTTTCATATAAAGATAGATTATCTACTGGATAAACTGTTTTTATTTTGCAGAAATTGAAAGACCAATACCAAATTCTCTATTCAAAATATTGTCACATCTTGTGACTTCATGAATTAATTAAGCAGATATTTTAGCAACACTCTCCTGAGATTCCATTCTCCCACTTTTTCAACAGTTAAACGAAAGATGGCAAGTACGCTATCCCACAAAAGCATTCACGTGAGGTTGACACAATTCTTTTATACCTTTTTTATCCATTCAGATGTATTAGGTACTCACTAGAGTTCACAACAAGGATACTCTTGATGTCAAACTGTTGGTCGTAGTTGACTACACAGTCTATGTAGCCATAGTTCAGGTCAGCGCATAGGTGCAATTTTATTGGATTCGCAAAATCTGGTGGCATCCCGGGAATGGTGGAATTGTTTTCAAATGTTATATAAATATATTATTTGTAATATTTACAATTGTTTGCTTTTGAAATGTTTTACAACTGTTTCTGGAAATGATTTTGGAATATCAGATACTCTATTTTAATTGAAACATTTTAGAAACATTTTAGGTATAATCTATATAAATATATTTTTCATGGCATTACATAAATCATTTCAGAATTATTTTATATAAGTATTATAATGATGTTTTTCAAAAAAATATTTTCCCGTAATTTACTTTTAAATCGATTATGAAAAATAAGTCGCTATAATGTTCTTCAAAGGTTTCTGAATGCTGTCTTTAAAATATTTTAAATTATATTTTAAGAATGATATGACAAAATTAATTATTTTTTGTATAGGAAAAATATTTTAGAAACACATTTTGTAATGTCAGATAATAGATTGCAATACAAATATTTCCGCAACTTTTTTGACACATTCCCACAAATTGATTTTTTCACAGGGTTACATAATTAATTTCAGAAATATTACGAGCCAAGACTATACTGATATGTTTATATCAATATTTTAATAAGTATTTTTGCAAGAAATTTGGAATAACGCGCTGTAATGTTCTTCAACACTTTTCGAAAGTTGTTTTCAAAACGTTTCAAATTAAATCTTTATGGAGCTATATCACAAATAAGGTTTTTGTAATACCTAGGTATTGCACAAGAATAATTAATAAGCCTATTACTATGCCAACATAGCAGATTTGATACAACCATGTAGGTCATTCTTTAATTATGTTTCCTGGCTTTTTTGCCGGAACACAAATAGTTGTTAGAAAATGGTTATTAGGGATGACATGTGGAAACAATGATAAATAATAATTAAACTGATTCTGTATTTAACACAATATTTTGCAAAGCTATATATGAAACTATTTGCTTTAGGGATAGCTCAATGGGATGAGGAAATGGATGTCACTCTGATGACACGGGTTCCATTCCCGTGTGTGCCACTTTACATGAGTTGTAAAAAATCAAGTGATTGTGGGACACTCCATGCTATCAATGCTAAG
>JAOQGN010310496.1:0-14977 GCA_027564295.1 Himantozoum antarcticum
CTTAAAATATTATTATTATAATATATTACCATTTTTAAAATTATAAAACAAACAAATTATAATTAAATAAAATAAATTCATATCGATCATTTAGTGTCGGTACCAGGTATCGACATCCACCACATTTTGTGCGAGTTTGAGACTTTATATTATATTTGGGTACAGTTTACTAATAATTAATATTTTTACCTGACCAAATTTGTATACTTTCAGTATCAGTAGACCTACGTGAGCGTGATTTTATAACACATTAAATGAAGTTTGCAAGGCAAGCGCAGTTTACAAAGTTCACACACACTGATACTAATATTTATATTTAATATGTAATATAAAAAAACTTTCTGTTGGTGATCAAGCCGGAAGCCCTATAATCAGGTTTTAGCGATCCCGTTGGAACCGTTTTGTATGTATTTCCGGTTTATGATTTTGATTTAAGTTCCCTGGCAATTCATTTTGTAAAATGTCTGATTTGGAGCCATCTGACACCACCTTGCTTGATAAAAAAGACTTGGTTGGGAGAAGACTTCAAGAAAGGAACAATGAGCGTAAAAAGGAGGTGGATAAAAAGAAAGAGGAAGCTGAAAAATTGACTTCACAAACTGAAAGTTTAACCTTTTTCATGAAGACCTTAACAACTGGTGTAGCCACTATAAAAGAAGGATTGTCATTAGCATCCCAACAGCCAAAGGAAAGCTTGATAGCATATTTCGATGCCTTGACATCCAAGCTTGCGGAAGTCCAGAAATTTGTAACAGATTCAGCCATGTTTCTTTCCAGTTACGATCTTGCTCAAAAGCAGCAACAACTAAATGAGTTGCAAAGTGAAATTTCTTCTTGTCGCGACACACTTTTACCCAAGAAAAAATTTGCTTTCAAAAACAAAAAGAAAGTGACTCCTCCTCAGGAAAATGTAAAGACTTCTTCTTCTGAGGACGTGTCTTTGTCTCTAAAGCCGTCGTCATCATCAAGAGACATGTCGGCTAATGAATACTGTGTCAGTAATGTGAGCAATCAAACTCTGAAAATCGATGCGGACGCAATCTATGAAAAAGATGTGATCATTTCCTCTGTGGATGGATGTACAATTGAGGTGAAGGGTGTGCCAAGTGCAATGCATCTAACTAACTTAGTCGATTCTACTATACTGTGCGGTCCTTGCACCCGGTAAGTTTAAGTGAGGTGGTAATTTAAAAGGAATTAAACTAATTAAAAGAAAAGTTTAAGTTTTTCAGGCTTTTGTTGTATAAAATACTGCCAGTCTTATTAATTAGTGGTAAATTGCCAATTGTGCTCAATATAAAATCAATCGCAAGTTCTAACTCTATTTGGCTAACTAGCCTAAGTTGATTCATTTGATATTAATATATTGGTGTTTTATATATTTCCTTGTATAGCCTAGTTTTCTGGTTTTACCTATGGCAATCTATTTCTCTGGATAGATGAAATGGGCTTTATGTGCATGAATTGACACAGATACACACTCGTGATTCATTTTTGTGTATGATACAATGACATTAACTAAACTCGGTTCGTGCAAAGGCCTATCTAAGCCATTGTGAAGCCTGCCAGTAACGTTATTATAATGACATGTAGGCCTATAGGCCTATTATTTTCTCCTTTTTGGTTTGCAGATCAATATTCATCGAAAGGTGTTCCAACTGTGTGCTTGTAGTAGCTTGTCAACAGCTACGTATCCATGAAGCGGTTGGTTGTACTTTCTTTATACATGTGACTAGTAAAGCAATCATAGAATATAGCCGAGGTTAGTATATTTTTAGTCAACCTCTCTTAACTGGACCTCCTCTCTCAACCGATGTCCTCACTTAAATGGTTCAGTCCCAACTATGAATTGCATTGTTTTGTATATGAGGAGTTGTCTGCAACAATCGAACAAACTGTCACTAACATTATTATTACCCGATCGCTGAAATATCTAGTCAATAGAACTACTGGTAAAATCACGGGTGGACTCAATATCGCCCAACTAACCCGGTCGCAATTATTTATCACTGGCCATAAATACCGCGATTGAGACACAATTTACGTATCGGTTTAATTTCTATTAGCCGACTGCATTCAACTAATTTAGCAAGAAACGCTACTACAAACAGTTGCCATAAGGAACGTCCCCTGAAACTTCCTCATACAGGTTGAATTTTTACAAATAATCTGGTACAATTCCCTTTCAGTTCGGTAACCTTGGTAATGGTAGCCAAACCGGTAATGTGGAATTTCGTCTAAGGAGCATCGACCGAACCAAGAATGAATTTTACTAGTGATCTTAAGCTATCGCTATCACATGAGCACATTACAGCATGGTAGACACAAGTAAAACTGCTCGTGAAGTTGAAAGAGAAAGAAGTGCTTATGACTTAGCAACTAAGCAAAAAAACTTTTGAAATCCTTGATACAGGCAGACAGAGAAACAAGATAGCTATAGATATATTGTCTGATTGTTGTTACATTTGTACAATGGAAGTACATACTCATGTTTGTTTCGTAAAAACTCATTATTATTTATTTTTGTTGGAAATTGTGTACTGTGCACTTGTTCTGCGTAAAAAATATCAAGTGCCAGCTTGTGACTCTGTGGTTCTTTTGTTACATCCGATGACTGCTACAAAAAGTCCTAATATCCATTGTTAAAAGCTATGTAATGATAATTAGCTAGGTATTGGTATTGCCTTACGTCATGTGGGCTGAGACACATTTATCATCCTGGAGTCGTACTTTATTGGAATTAATTCCAGAAAAAATGAAATTGAAAATACTACTTCTATCAATTCTATCAAGGTACATTGAAAGGACAACTTTTATTAATTATATTTTTCAAATTTCCCATATCCGAATTTATTAGCGCGGTGCTCTCAGGCTTGGTTAAGTCAGGAAGTTTTATTCCCGGGGAATAAAACTCCTTGGTTAAGTAAAAGTTGACTGTACTAGGCTATTTGGTAACTCAATTACGGAACTTAAGACTAATAATTAGCAAACTACAAATATTAGAGAGTTCTAGCACGGAGTTATCAGCTCGACCTCCTCATGGACCGGGTTCACTGTGCAAACTGGTTCTAGCAAGGCGCTGTATTTAGGAGTTATGCTCTCTTTACTGTTATTTTATTGCTGCCATTAGTTAGTTGCCGGATATCAGCCACAAATAGTCAAACTCGCGCAGTAGTTTCAGGATTCTGCATTTTGATTGATCAAAATTTGTGTACTATGAAACTAGAATTATATTTTTTATGCTTTGGTTTAAATATTGATTTACAAGTTATTTCTACTGTAAAATTTGATACTAAATGTCAACCAACGGAGTTAAAGTTGTTTATAGAGCTAAAGAAAAATTTAGAAGCTCTGGAAACACTGAGAGAAAAAAGATTTCCGATGGCGTTTTCACCGACGCCGTAGAGGCCTCATAGCCGTCGAATCTGACTCCGTCTTCCTGACAACGTCATCCCACATCACACTTTGTGTGCACCACGTGACAATCGACGACAATCGTGACAATTTATACAACGCCGTCGAGCTGACAACTCCCTGCTAAAACTCTCCATTGTTTCAGCTGGATATGGATGTCCTCACTCTTCTCTATTAAATTACAGAAGACAAGAATATCACAGCTCAGTTAGTTTATTTGAAAGTGGCGCATTCACATTCCAGAGCAATCACTAAATATGGGAAGCTTCCATCAGAATACTGAGTCAATTTTATGGCACGACAGCTTCTGTTGCAGTGTTATTAAATCATCTCAGACTGCTATCTACAAACAGGATTTAGATATCTGTCAAAAGGCATAGTTACCTAATAGAAGGCAAAGATTACACTAGGAAACTGCAGTCCATAAATATATAAACTCAGTTATAGTGTAAAGATGCCGAATTGCTGCATGTCATCAATACGCCATCGTAATACCTAGACATGGCTTGGTCTTAGATTTGTCTTTTGCCAGCCCACCCGCATGGAGCAAGACAATTTCATTATCAGTGCATTGCTTAGGTATATTCAGAGCTGCAATGACATTGCTCTCACCTTACCTTTCCTACCGCATAGTAAGAACATGATAACTTAGAGCAGTGATGGTAGCTCCTATCTTGATCATAGCTTACTTTCTAAACTGCTTCCCTTCTTAGGGTTTGCCTCAGCAGAGCTCGATGTGTCAAGTACAGTATAATATATGTCGTATATTGTTTCTGGGAGTTTGATAATAAAAAGTACAAGATGCTGTTTAGACATTGAGGCTAAGCTGCTGCCCACATAGGTTTGGGTTCAAAGGGATTGTTTAAGTAGACTTTCTGAGAATAGGAATAATATAATATTCTTACACAATCCAATGTATTATAACGATTTAACTATAGATATTATTTCGTTATTTATGTCTGGCTGTACAACTGCACCCCCATAAATTCTCTGTAAAAGTAACAATGCAACTTCTGGCAAATGCATTACTCAGTTGATGATCCAGCCACATTTCCGATCAACAGTCACGTTTCCTGAGCCACCCCACCCAGAGGTGTTAGAGTAACTGGAATGCCACCTAGATCGCTGTGCTCGTGTTTACATTAAAATGCTGATTTGTGACTTATTTTGTAGAGTTGAAATTTGCTCCATATCAGTTGTCGTACGAAGGCATTGACAGCCACTACAAGAATTCTGGACTGAACCAACAAATAAATAACTGGTATGATGTGGATGACTTTAATTGGTTGGTTAAAGATAAACAATCACCTAATTGGTCCATACTACCTGAAGATAAAAGAATAGATCATTTCATGGGAAGCAAAGAATAGGTGAAAGTTGTCTGTCCCTGCCAGTTACTTGATACTAGGAGTAGAAGATGAACTCTCTCTACTATTTTAGTGGCACATATCACTCTCCCACCTTTATGTTTAGCAGTTCTATATATATAAATCCCTTCATTTCTTGTCTGAAAATGGGTTGTTGAAGTCTAGTAATATTATTTAAATCCTCCGTTCATATAGCTATTGTTTTATAGCTGTCGCTTTATTGAATCCAACTTGCTATTGCTCCTTTAGATAATTTATAAATAGAAAATGGATAGAGTGGTAGGCCTAGACAGAAATGGAAATATACACATTTGACCATTATACTATATAACTCTTACTTTGCTAGTGCCTAATAATCTTTGAATGATGGAAGACCGGATGTAATTATCTTCAATCACGAAAACCAACTGACTTTATGGTTGGTGTTGGTGTAACAGTTCACATTTCTCCAGTCCCGAGCTTTTAGAGTTGGAGTTGTCTGCTCTTCTGCCAACAAATCCATACACTTGAGTTTGAGATACCATATCTAATTGGAGCATCACATGACAATCCTTTCTGTGTGATGTAATATCATTGAGAGATATTTATTGGTTATATTTTTATTGTCTACGCTGAATGTTGAATTTGTATTCGGAATCCAGTGTTAATTACATATTATATTGCTTTCCTTATATTTTTCTTCTACGTAATATAAAAGTTCAGCTGTAAGTTGCTGGTAGATTTCTTAACTTCAAGGACTGAAGGATTTAACCGCATCTTCTAACTTTCCAAATAAACCTATGATACTTCACCTAAGTACAATTAAACAAATCTTTTTGTTACGTATGACTCACTTAGTAACTTTACCCAAAATGTAAATAAAATTGAAATTGCATTTCTTAAGCTAGCTTATTTCATATCTAGGGTTTTAATTTTGTTTGATTGACTGATAGTTGCAATGTTGTTGTAGAAATACATGAACAGCACAATATCCATATTGCTGCAAATCTCTTTGGGAGTTGTCTGCTCATGCGTGATTGGGCAACCCCCAATTATGATATTTGTTGTTCATAACAACATGCATAATATTGAACAATCAGCAAATATGTATTTCCCAATTGTAGCTATATTTTGTTGTTAATTGCAGAGACGGCATCACAAAGTCTAAAGTAGCTGTATCAGAAATCATGGCCACCGGAGGATCATATATGTCTATGCCCATATCGAATTCTCTTGGTGTACAGCTATGTATGACACCTGATTACTACAATGGTGCTACCAACTATAGTCCACCTATTCCACACTCCAACTCGCAATATGCAAATCAATATGGAAGTCTGATCAAATCAAGGCCAGTATCAGGTAAGTAGGCCATTAACAAATACATATATGAATTCTGAAAAGACAATCACAGGTGTTCAAGGTCATTGTATGATCAGTTATAAACCAAGCCCCAAAGCCAACCACCAGTCTATATCCTATATTTAACGACCTTAACAACCTATGCTTGTAAGATATGCGTCACAGTTTCAGTATAGCCTACTCCGAAATCTGTAAGAACTCACTGCTCAATGCCGAATGTTCGCTGTGCAGATTGGATTCTGCAGATATCTGGGCATGATTATGTACAATATGCTTATAGTTTAGGATTTCTCTCAATTTCGTACTGCAGTTGTTTCTATACATTCCAAATTATGGAAATGAGTAAATATGCTGTGCTATTTGATGTTATATTGTGTTTCATTGTTGATGTTTTTAGCTCCAACCTACAAGCCTTCATACTCCCGTGACACATATTACAATACAGCAGCTTCACGCACCCGTCACGGACCAGAGTACACTAACACAGAATACAGAACTATCTATTCACCAGCCCAGCCAACTAGTCAACGCAGAATATCGTCAGCTCCTTATCAAAATAGGTCTAATCAAGTGTACAAGAACACTGCCATAGGTAATTAGTAATTGCTAGGGCTAGTACATGCACATTATGTTGCTGTACAGAATGACGTAATGTGATCATGAAGCACCATCCGTGCCAGCATCTACTGGATTAGTCAACAGCGATTGAGACCGAAGTCAGCACTTGATCACTCATCAGGACTGTGCTCCAATTTCGTAGCTATGCATGCAGTAGGCCTATTCTGTTTCTAGCTGGTTTACGTCTGGTAACGATACTTGTTACATTGATCCTATGCCACTCTCAGACGAGTTTCCATATCGAGTTTTTCATTTGAAAATTTAAATACTTTTCAAATGACAATAGGGACTGGAAGGAAACGAATTCTCACTGTCAACATTATTCAATGATATTTCACATTGTATTTGTATTTTAAATTAATCTATTAATAACACATTGTTAAAGTGATAGGTTACATGAGTAGGCCTAATATATAAAGCTATGATATTGTTAAGTTATTTAAAAAAATTGTAGTAAAATATAATTGTTTAAAAGTTTGGATTTGTATGGGAAACTTAATTTGACCCACTGTGCCTTCTTGTTGACCTTGCGCCCGTATTTCGAAAAGTCTGTAAATTCTCATAATAAACAGGGAGATTATTTTCAAACATTGTTTGCCGCTTAAATTATAAACATTCTCAATGGAGAATAGACTGGCGCTCTCCAATATTTCTTGGTAGTAATCGCAGTCATTAAAAATGTTGTAATTGCCACAGACATTAAAAATCAATTTGAGAGCGAGTTCTATGCTCTTTGCTTTGTTCTTTATTGAGCATACTCTATTATTATTGTTTCCACCAAGATTCAACTCCATAAACATGCAATTGCGGTAAACAAATTGCAATGCTATAGAGTAAGTAGTACCATTTCAATACTGCTTATTATCACACTCTGATTTAATCTACATGTACAGTGTTCCGTATGTTGCAGGTCGACCAACTGTAGACATTGGCGGTGGGGCACCTAGTATCCCTTTACCAGGCTATGATGCTCTCGGAGATCCACATCTACATGAATATTTTGTGAAAAGATTCTCAAATATTCCACGATCAAGCGATGTAAGTATACTGTTAATAGGCCTACAGCCTGCTATATTTTTGTCTAGTTGCGTTGTAATTATCATTCAAGAGTGACAAATAGTAGATTTTTGTCTGCGCTTGAGGTAAACTGCCTAATGTTATCATGTCATTGTAGGGGCGGAGGAGACACTATAGCACCGACTGGTCAAAACATTCACCTCGAGGTAGATATAGGCCAACAGGCCCCAAGAAAACAACTTTGTTGAAAGAAACTGTATACAGAGTGTCGATAACTACTGGTAGCCAAAAGAACAATGGCACTAGTGCGCGGGTCTATCTCAGAATGAAGGGAAGCAAGGGAAAAATGACTAAGAAATGCCTTAGTAAGAGCAAATCTGCAGTAAAGACAAAATCTAACGCAGAAAACAAGAAATCAAAGACAAAAACCTTCAAATTTGTACCTGGTTCTACACAAATATTCAAAATCAAAACTGAAGATATTGGAGACATCAAATCTATCACATTGGAGGTCAGTAGTTTTTCTAGTGGTTTATATAATGTACCATTTCTGTTGCGATAAACAATTATGGCACAGATATCTCTCTAAAGGTATTTTCTGAAGGTCATTTCAGAAAACAAGGTCTGTTTGATTATGCTCATACAGATTTGCTTTACTAGTCGGTGGTTAGCCTGGCACGTAGGACTACTTTGTCCTTTGTTAAATAGCATTCTGAAATCTGAAATATGATGTCGGTTGCTAAATCTAGTCTCTAAGTTACCGTAGTAATACCAACCATCTGTCCATCTTTAAATAATCATATAGTATAATTATGCCATGTAATTATCCATGGAGTACAATATCCAAATGTGCAACGACCATAACTCCATCAACTCATGTAGCAAACTAATAACATTTACTACAACATCTGCTGATGAAAGTGTTCTGATTCAAATGTGAGTGACATCACTCTGTTTTGTTAGACATCAGTTTCAAGGTCATAGCAACTTGTGCAGCCAGGTCTGACAGTTGATGTTTGGCTGATATTGGCACCAATTTTCCCTAATCCAAACTAACAAACATACTTATTAGCTCACATGGTCTTGGGCGTTGGGCTACTTGAAAAATCAATATATTTATATAAATGTTATATGTACGTCTGTATATATATAGTGAAGTATATACGTATATGCTGCTTCACTAGCCGAATGCAATCATTAAAACCAAGCTTTGTTGACACAACTGCCACAGAAAGTACAGTCCACATAATTGCACAGTCCACCATGCCAGCAAGATGGACATTTTCTCACTGTTATTAAAAGTGAATCTATTTCAAGTGGAATCCATTGAATCCTATTCAAGGCATTAATGTAGCAAGTTTTATCATGATTATGTATCTGAAAACTACAGCATGATGGCCTGACAGAGAAAGATGCATGGTATGTGGAGGAGATTGAGATTGTGAATCTAACTAATCAACGCAAATGGCTATTCACCTGCGGGCAATGGTTCTCCCTACATCATACCGACTCTCAAATAGCAAGAACTATCTATGCTCAGTTGACAGCTAAAACTGGTAAGTAGATGTACACATTCATTGCTGACATCGGACATCTTTTAGAGTTAAGGATAAGAAGAATCACAGGTTGTACTTTGTAATGAAGATATAATAAATAATATGATGCAAAATTGTAAAAGATGAATATGGATCGAAATCAAATATTGTTGCACGACATTTTAATTTCGTTGTGTTTGTTCAATGTTGCATTTCTCAATTGCATTAGCTTTAATGTGAATTAAATCATATGACATTGATTACTGCAAATCACCAAATTATTGTTAATGCACAATGGTAAATACACCATACCCGGAAATCTGGATTATATAATGTTCTTTGGCAATTTGCTAGCTTTTGAAAACTAAGTCCTAGCAAGTTATTTGCATGTACTTTATATATATAGAGCACCTTTCTAATTATTTTTGAAAGGTTGATGCTAGTGAAATCTCTGTGATGCTGCTTATCGTTTTGTTTTGCATTGTTCTACTGTATCTGAACTCTCCTGCTACTGTCTTGTATTCCCTGTAGATTACTCGTTATAGATTATGAGATCACAGTGATAACCGGTGATAAGAAAGGCGCAGGAACTGACGCCAATGTTTATCTCACAATATATGGTAAAAGTGGGCAAACGGAGAAGTTACCTCTCAAGAGTAAAAGCAAGAATGTATTTGAGAAAAATCAAAGTGATATATTTAACATCAAGGCTAAGTGCGTTGGCCCAATGACAAAGATTCGTATTGAGCATGACAACTCTGGTACAGCTGCGGGATGGTACCTGGAGAGGGTGAGTTTGATTGGTTGGATTCTTGAACTTGGTTGATATTGATTGGTTAGCATTGTTGACCAATGATTGGTTAGCATTGTTGATCGGTTAGCATTTTTTTCATTGCAATAGGTTGTGGAACCCCGTTCTACTCTTATCCTCCTATCCTAGCTAGACCCGCATAGCCCACTAGCTTTTTTATCACACAAGCAATCAGTGGGCCATGGAGTTTTAGCTACTCCTCTGCTGTTGTATCAGATACATGTAGAGACGATTGCCTGTGAACCAGCAATCCCTTATCCCTGCCTCCGTCTCTCATGCTCAAGATATGTCGTGTAAAATTAGCTATATGAATGATCCTTCGGAAAATGTACCCTTTTACTATCTTTGGTGTGCAATATATTTTCTGCCAAAATCATCCCATTTCAATGTGATTCAATGGTGATTTTAAGTCAATCACAGATAGTTGACACTTGTAATGACTGCATCATTTCTTGTATTGCATTATTTTATTCTCTTGTGATAGGTTGTAGTTTCTGATCTCACTCATCCCAAATGGAAATACTTCTTCCCATGTGGGCAATGGTTAGCTAAAGATGAAGGTGATGGTGCAACATGCCGAGATCTGGTGGGTAGTAAAGACCCTCTGGCCATGAGAAAGTGTAAGTATTCTATTTCCCACTCAGTCGACTCCGCTGACCCAGAGAGTGTGCTTATCTGCTACTATTACATATATTGGAGTCTGTCATACAGCTAAAGGTCAGAGCAGCTGTGGCTCTTATTATTTTCAGCCCTGGACAATCACACTATCGCTCCCACTAATACTACTGCAATTCCGTTATATATATTTGTGGTTGTTTCCTGTTCTTTGCTTTCCCAACTCGGCCACTAACTTTTATGTATTATTCCAAATTCCTAGCCTCGGTTGTTAATGCTATTTTCTTACCCAATTGTGTATTCTGTTTGGTGTGTTGGAGGTAGACAAATGCAGCCTTACTAACAGACTAGTTCTAAAAACCTTCCTAACTGTCATACCCGGAGCTGTGAGTTGTATCTCACATATTGTTACTAGCGGAATGTAATTTTGACATGGGGAGAATATTCCACATGTGAGGATTCCACTGGCCCAAAGCAGCTTTGTTTGCTAGTATCTGCATGTTTCCAAGCCTACCCAATCCCTACCAATCTCTGTGTCTGCTGACATAGTCTATCTGTAATCATTTATAATAATAGTAATAAGAATATTAATCATGATGTGTTACTTTTATGTTTTAGGTGGTATGTGTAAAGGTGTCTTCTATGTTTTCATTATAATTGTAACTTAGTTCACCTATCAAATAGTTGCCTTTAAATCACCTTGCGTTTATAATTTGGTTATTTTTTGTTGACTGTTGAGTTCTTCCATAATTTTCATGACACTCCCAGTTTAGCAATGACATACAAATAATCAACAGTACTGATATTATTGAGAAAATTGACTGTAGAAAGCTGGTTCAAGGACCATTTTAATGTGATGTCTGTATCAATGCACCTCTGAAATTAAAGTGTAATTATCATAACGTCAATTATATTATTGTGTAAATATTTTCGGTTTACGTGTAATTTCGAATTAACTAGTTGTAAGATTGTAATTTTTACAATTTTAGATCCATATTCTTTATCTATTACTGCTTCTATCTTGGAACAATGAAAATTGGAGATTAGCATTTTAAGCTGTATTATCAGTATTATCATTTGCAAACTGAAAACTATGGGTACGCCTAAGCTTTAGCACCCTCGCCCATCATTGTAAAAAATCAGTGATTTTCGTCGGTAGTATTATTTATTTATTTTACTAATTTGGTAGATCATTGAGTTTTTGATAAGTTCAGCTGGTATAAAATCCACTAAATATTGCATAATAATCTTAATTGTTCCTACAGGCTACAACTAATTGTACCTTAAAATAATGAGAGTTGCTTTTTGGAATGTAAACTTTGAAATCTCTGCACACAAAATTTGAATTTCTACTAGCTTAAAGCTCTCATTTCTTCCAAACAATTTGAAATATTAGACAACTTTTTGGCTCGTCTCTAAAGGAAAATGGTTCTATTATTTGTTGGCTTTGTGTACTTGATGGTGTTTTGGTGACCTATATATATATATTTAGTGGCTTTGTTCATTTGATGGTTTTCTCTTTTTGATGGTTTGATATCGTTTCGTATACTTCTATCGTTACATATTTTGGTACAATGTATGCTATTTGTTGTTATGTATATTGTTAGTCGAGGTCTGTAGTGGCAACAACATATTTATATGGGGATTTTGATCTTGGTAACTATTGCTATCAGTATCCATCAATAATTGCAAATGCAATATTATTTGTTTGAGAGAATAAATCCATTTCTTTAAATTGCTCTAGCTAACAAATACAAGATAACCGTGTTCACTGGTAATAAGAGGGGTGCCGGTACAGATGCTGATGTCTACATTACTCTATTTGGTAAACAAGGAGATTCGGCAGAGCGCAAACTAGATAACAGTCTAAATAACTTTGAGAAGGGAGCGTAAGTACCTAAAGTTTGTTATCCAAAACTTTGTCCAAAATTGGCCAAGTTCTCTAATGTAAATCTTCTAATCTGGCTGATATTCACTGGCTTTCAATTATTATATACAATATATTCAATCGCGATTATATGCGAATATACTCAATCAATATATGCGAGTTGTTAGCAATAGCGAATCTAAATTACGATCTCCACATTGCGTGATTCACAATTCCAAATGTTGTACCAACTCTTGTAGTTGTCTTTCCTTTTGCATCGGCCAATGTGAGTGAATTACTCGAACGTATTTCTTGATTGGCCGGTTACGGTTCTTATGTGTTCTTATACAAAGGCTGCATCTGGTGCCGCAAACCGGAACCGGATGCTGGACTTAATGAAGTGTGGATCAAAGTCTGAAATATATTATCAGTTATTTTAGTTTCTCTCCCGTTGAGCACTGCAAAGATGCATATCCTATTTCATGCTGATTTGTTGCTGTCAGCGAGTGTGTGGGCAAATGCATAGTAATTTAAGATAAGCTGGTAATCTTATAATCCGTTTGCATCGGACACGTTCCATGATACTCCTCAATACACAAGTTGCATTAATGTGCAACGTGAATAGCCAGTGATTGATAATTGTATGTGTTTTTATCGTTGCGCTATATGATTGTAGTTTCGTTATAAAATTACCGTCATACTATTATATAATTATAGAACTGATGAGTTTATGGTAGAATGTGGCTGCATGGGCACACTTACAAGGCTAAGGATTGGTCATGATAACAAAGGAGGATCTGCAGGCTGGTTTCTCGACAAGGTAGGCTGTACTGGCAATCAATAGACACATCTTTGAAGCTAAAATTCAAATATGAAACTGAAGTGAAATTGATCCTAATATTTTCAGCTGTTACTGCAGTAACTTACACCATGATTGATGTTATTACAACAAAATACAACTATTCAATAAGAAATATCTTTTACCTGCATTCATTTTGCCGTATTATCTCTGCCCCGGAATGCAAACTCGTTATCTGGCAGCATTGCCATATTGAGGTAATTAGCCTTTTATCTCAAAACCACCATGTTATTATGGCAAATTCTCATTTCCAAATTAACTTTTTCACCATAACTATATAATGAAACATTATGTCTCACTGTTATGTTACGAGATAATGCTGTAAGCATATGCTATACATAATATATATGTATATATATAATCGTACTTTAATTATGGGACTCTTTGACTACCAGGTGATAGTGGATGACGTGGATCAGCAGAGAGTTTATGAGTTCCCCTGTAGCAGATGGCTAGCTGTTGACGAAGATGATGGTCAGATATCTAGAGACCTGTATTGTGGTGTTGGAGAAAATGATGCAGCACCTGGAGTGCCATACGCCATACATGTAAATGTTAAAACCACACAATCTGCCACGTAGGAGGCTTTATTGAAGCTGAGAAAATATATCGTGTTGCATACATATACAGAAACTTCATCAGCTGAATGTCAGCTGTGACACATTTAAAACTCGGGGCTAATTGGTACTTCAGAAAAAAATATATTTTCACATTCTCTACAAAACTGCAAGGCCAGGTTGCTAAATTTTAACCTTTCGTGCATATATTTTATGCTTTAAATGACATGCAATGTTTGGTTATGTTGTCTCAAATTGGTTATAGTTCCATTAACAAATAATGTCCTTATTTGTGACAGGTTGAGACAGGTGATGTGAGGCATGCTGGCACTTCCGCCCGTGTCTACGTTGTATTACATGGGGGTAAAGGTGGTGTACAGACTAGCGGTAAGATCTGGCTCAATGGTGGACTCTTTGAGAGGGGTAAGACCGATGAATTCAACGTAGAGGTGGCTCAGATGCTCAGCCCATTGTCTAAAATTGATGTCGGGCACGACAATGCTGGAGCTGGTGCCGGCTGGTACTGCCAACAGGTAAGTGCTTAAAATATAGTAAAGTTAATGGTGTGGTGCCTCGTCTTTTCATTCCAATTATTTTAACATTATTAATAACATTATTAACACCGTTCAAATTATTTTAATATATATTTAACCTGCCAGCGTTTATGCTATAATTACATGTATGCTTCCACAAATTGTCCCCCCCCCCCCCCACACACACACACACACATTTCTCAATGAGATAAAGAAAACTCAATTTTGACATAATTTGCCAGAATGAAAACTGATATATTATAAATTTTGGCGCATATCAATTTATTGTGATAATTTGTCAATAATGTCAACCTATCGACAGAATATCCCACATTATGTTATTGCAATTATGCATGCATGTCGGTTATAGGGAGTAGGGATAGCTCAATAGGATGAGGACACGGACGTCACGCTGGTGACCCGGGTTCGATTCCCATGTGTGC
>JAOQGN010310607.1:0-14957 GCA_027564295.1 Himantozoum antarcticum
CTCCGTCCAGCCCACTCCATACATCTGACACTTGGTAGGTCACTTGACGATGTCCACAAGTAGATGTTGACTTTGGATATGTTGGTCTGTATATGGTCTGATCACTGAAATTGCCAGTTGGTCACTACAGGATGGTCACCTCTGCTAGTCCCCACAGTTGCTTACTGCAGTAGATCACCACTATATTGGGTCCCCTCAGTTGCACATCGCAGTTGTTCAATGCTATTGGTCCTCGCAATTGGTGACCACGGTTGGCTGCTGCCTTGTTCATTGCTGTGGTTACCACTTGTTACTCTGATCATTTATTTCTCTAGGTATGGGAAGGACTTCAGTCTCTACGTAGGAAGAATGGAGATGTATTGCGGTGCAAGTGTAAAGTGATACCCGTGGAATCGGCTCCAGAGTAGGTGCACTTGGTTATACAAGTTAAACACAGTATGTTTAAGTTATACCCTTAGATGGTTGCAATAGAAGATAATAACTATAATTTAATGATTAGTTTTCTTTCAGATTTTGTGTATTATCATTATAAATGACGTGGGGATAGCTATTATATTAAGTAAATTTATGATTTATCAGCAATTTGTATGATTTGTGAACTCATATTTTGTTATAGAAGAGTAATCAGATACATAATCATGCGTCATACAGTGACCGCTACAGACGGGAATACATTATCCCACCCCAGCTGGGACAAATTGAAAGATATAGAACCTAAAAGCCACGGTATGTCGCTACTGAAATTGATTTTGATATGTAAGCTAACTAAAGCAAGTGCTTTACTGCCATTGACTTTAGAACCGGTCAGTGCCTTGTAAATATTTGAAGTAGTTTTTAGTTTCAGTGACATTGATTTCAACGTGGATGTTGTAGTTATTGGATAATTATATGATTTTAGAATTTGGAATTCAATTGTATTTGTGGCATTTTAGAGATGATGAAAGCCTTCCGGCGAGGCTCGTACATTTCCCTAACGAGCTCTGAAGGTAAACCTGTTGCTGTTAGCTGTACCCATGTTCGAGTTGATTTACCTTCTGTTTACCAATTACCTGTAATCATAATCTCCCAGCAGGGAGCATAATTATTCGATCGAAAATTTGGCATGGCTAATCCAAAAATTAAAATTACCGATATTATTGAATCTTTGTTTATCCAAATTTAAATGTTCTACACAATAGTGAGAAATTGCTATATTTTGTAATAATATCAAAATTTCTTCCATTGCAAGATTTGACAGTCAAGTATTATTTTTTGAATCAGAAAAGCCAGGAGGAGGGAGAGCAACTCCTGATCTGAGGAAAATGTACCAGAAATTGTCATTACTTTTGTATCCTATTCATTGTTTGAACCGTTGGTTTCCCTTTATGTTTTATTTGCATGAGGTTAACACACGATTAATTTGTATTCACTGTGATTGTTTTTGATTTCGAACATATTGAGAATTCTAGCAAATGAAGCATGGACTCCATTTTTCGATCTGTATTGGAACTCCTTCTCCAAATGTAATGAAATAATTTACAGTAATTTCTTAACTAAGTATGTCTAGTAAGTGGCTAACTAAGTCTTGAACACGTTTGCTTCTAAAACACAACTGGACAGTCATTGACTGTGATCTTGTGGATATGGTTCTATCATTTTGTACTTTTATAATGTAATATAATTATATTATAGTGTAATGAAAATAAAACTTTTAAGAATAGAAATGTAGTCGAAAATTGATTGCAATGATTATTACCACATGTCATTCAGCTAAACTAAGGAGACAATTATAATTAACCTTAATTGTGAGCCTATGCTGGGGCGTAGGTGTGTTTATTGGTTGCACTAACAACCCTTCCAAGATGATACATTCCTGCCAAAAAGTGTCATACGAGAAGTGATTATCCCCTGCCTGTGCTATGTTGAGGGAGTGCCATATGATACATTGATAGTTGATACCTCGCGCCTGCGCTTGTTTCATTTAGTAAACCCATGATCTCTAGACCGTTTCATCATCCACAGTTTTAAATAACTATTATGAATATTAATTACCATGCAATGAAGAGAAAGCAACTCCCAACTTATGATACCTGGCTACTGTGCAGTGTATCATCTTGGAAGAGTCGTTGGTTGCACGGTCAACTGAGAATCCCCCTCGTCCCAGCATGGTTTGGGATTTACGGCTGCATATCTTGTGACCTGCCTCTCTGCATAACTATTACTACGCATTGATTATTGTCCTTGCTGTCAGTTGTGTTATACCTACAGCTTCCTTCCCCTAAAGACCCTAGCCTGGCTTACCAAGCCATTTGCATTGAGTTATGTGCCCACAGATCGGCGATGGGTGTTGGGGTGGACCACCACCACAACCCCAATACCCATCGCCAATCCGTGGGCACATAACTCTCAATGCAAGTGGCTTGGTAAGCCAGGCTATAAAGACACCTAAATATGTGGCCGCTATAGTTTGCTTTCTGTACATTGCTCCCTTCCTATTATTAGTAGTCTTTAGTAGTCTAATGCACAGGCACTCAAGCACAGATGGTTTGACAGGCCCAACTCACCACCCGTCAGACCGACTGTGCTTGGATGGTTGGGGTCTTCTATTCTAATACATAGTCCATGTTGTCTTTTCATTCTATAGTACAGTGTCTGTGATAGGCCAGTCCTTTAGCTGTAGTTGGCCAACTTTGGTAGCAGTATCACCACAACACCAAACCACTCCCTAGTTTATACACACCTGAGCTTGTATTTTAGAACCTGTCCCAGTTCAAAAACAGAGTTTAGTAACAGGTGCGTTTAACTGTACCGTGTAACTGTGCTGTGTGCTGACACCTCAAACCCTAAACCCAAATACACATATATGAACTGTCAATTGCAAACCATCCATACCCATATTTAAAGCTCAATTGAATTGAATTGCTTTATTAGTCGTTATCATTTTCTGTTTATAGTGTCCTATGCAGGGATGGTGCACTATAAAAGGAAAGAGTCTGTTACAAGATTTCAAACAATGACGATAGAAGCCCCTATCAATAAGGTAGTATACCCAGATTATATCATGCTTGCTTACATTTCCAATAATTTAGTTAATTATTAATTATTAAAGTGTAAGCGAAATTGACTGGAGTTGCCAATCAGGTATTAAAGCTACTTCCAGAACGTGACGTTTGGCCAAATGTAACAATGTAAGAATATCTTTATCATAACCTACGTCTTCATTAAACACAGCCGTCTCCTTTAATTATGGCACTTAAAAATGATTTCAATATTGTTGTAATGGTTCATTATTGTCGTTATTGTCGTTATTGTCGTTATTGTCGTTATTGTCGTTATTGTCGTTATTGTCGTTATTGTCGTTATTGTCATTCAGCAGTTCACTATTTCAAATGTACTTTGGCCTAGTGACCGTATACACCAAATTAGGATATTCATTGTAGTTTGTTTAAATAAAACAGAGGCTGAACTTCCTGTTGTCAGCATTGAGTATGTTGAGATATTTAATCCCCCTGGAGTTGGTATAATAGTCAGCTCATATCAATTGCAATGCTATTAGCTATGGGCTAGCTACAATAGACACTACATTAGTTACTGTAGTGTCTATTACTGTTTTGTAGTTTGCGTTTGTAGCTCGTCACTCCTTCGTCATCTGTCATTACGCTATGTCTAAATTCTGCATCTGAAGAAGACTTGATACACTCTGATGAGGTCAGCAACTGTGTCTATTTTGATTATAAGGATTAGCAGCAACTGTAACTAATAATGGTTGGCAGGATCATTAGATGGTTAATTGATTTATTGATAGGTTATTAATATGCTGTATGATGCACAAGCAAGTTCTCCGAGTGTGACAGTAGTTCAGGCACTAGACAAAGTATTGGATATACTGCAGACTACGGAGCTGTTTGCCCCTCATATACACCAAGTGAAGGAAGAGGATCCACTGACCAGTGATTATGTAGATGGGCTATGTGATGTACGTATCTCTATTCTATACCTATTACATTTACTTCTTATGCTGCTTACTTACTACATGTACAATGTGATTACAATTCTAATCACTCGATGCATGCTTTTAGATGGCGAAAAAACATTGCATACTTTCTTTACAAGTCCAGAAACAAGTCCTTCATTTCTCAAGATGCTTTCTTTTCACGTTCGGAGCAGAAAGTCAGCAATGCTCAATAATTCACTATGCTGCGAATACATTTATAGTATATCACTTATTATAAATATATATACAGTCTAACCTGTGTTAAAGACCGCCCTATACAAAGATTTCCACAAACTTTTAGAGAATCGAAAAACAAAGTTAGAGAATGGAAAATGTCATAAATGTATATAATTATGATATATTATAATAAAATATTTATGCATGCATATTTTGTTGTCAGATATGTCATATATCACATTATAAAATGCTATTAATTTTAAAATTTATTGTTCAACTTCGAATGTGATGAAAATATAGGATGATTATATAGTATTGATATGCCATTGACAGATTGGAGGTCCTATTAAAGTATCTGTAGCTATGTACTTTTCCTGGAAATCCAATTATCCTGTAATAAATTAATATCAGTAGCACTCGATTTGAGTTAATGCTTTGTTGTCATTGTAGAGGTCAAACCTAAACAGTCAGAGCAGTAGGCTTGGATTTAGTCATAAACAAAGTAAGTAATAATTATGTGTAAGAAACTGTGAGGCATCTACATGGATACTGTATATGATATTCTATGTGCTGTGGTGAATCTACATCGATACTGTAAACGATACATGTACTGTGGAGCATCTATATCGATACTGTTATATATAATACATGTACTGTGGTGCATTTACATTGATACTGTATATGACACATGTACTGTGGTGCAGTTGCATCGATACTGTATAACTGAAGTTATTGGAAGTATAAACACCGAGAATATGGTACCAAAGTCCACAGATTGTAGATGTAGGACAAAACACATATACAAACATCAAGGTCACTGCATCATAAATTATTTTCTTTTACTGCTTTATTCAGTCATATTCTCTGCAGCTATTGATATAATGTTATTGTATTACATCGAAAAATCGAGATATGAACGGTTCGTTCTACATTTCTCGGCAAATATTTGGGGTTGCATGGTGATGTTTGGATTTGAGGCTATCTGTCACAAAATCCGGTTATGAACTGAGGTGAGAGCAGCTTGTGTGACATGTCACTGAGGTGAAAGCAGCTTGTGTGACATGTCACTGAGGTGAGAGCAGCTTGTGTGACATGTCACTGAGGTGAGAGCAGCTTGTGTGACATGTCACTAAGGTGAGAGCAGCTTGTGTGACATGTCACTGAGGTGAGAGCAGCTGGTGTGACATGTCACTAAGGTGAGAGCAGCTTGTGTGACATGTCACTAAGGTGAGAGCAGCTTGTGTGACATGTCACTAAGGTGAGAGCAGCTTGTGTCACATGTCACTATGCTGCCAATATAATTATTTAAAACTAGTATATTTATTGGGTTGCACTGTCTGACTGTTCTGCTGCAGGTGTAAACAGTCGTAAGCTAAGCTCAGCTCTCAAATTACAGACGTCCACATATCAATCCTCTCCGGAAGTACAGAGACTTTTAGAAAATAGTGCTTCCTGGAGCTTCAATATTATTGCACTTGAATCTCTTACAAATAAAAAGTAAGTGAATAACTCCAATATGGTTCTAATGAAACTATTGTAATGCCAATGATCTGTTTGAGATTGATTATTAATGCATTCAGTGTCAATTATTCATAATGAATAATTAACAGGTTTATCTAGTTTAACATGACAAGCCTCTAGTGCCCACTTCACCCAAAATATGGGATGGGATTACCCTGTCTTTGAAAGCTTTGTTTTGCGTGGAGTTGCTCCCACGACAAGGCCAGCAGAAACAAACAAAAGAAACATTATGTTTCTGCTGGCCTCATCGTGGGGGACAACTCCATACCAAACAAAGCTTTCAAAGACAGGCTAGGGATGGGACGATATTATAGGACGGGATGGGACGATATATTTGAAAATGTTGTAAGCAACAGCTAGATTATTGTAAACAACGATATAAGTGGAATCGGGTTACATAGTCAACAATCTGGCTTTGCCACAAGGTGGCCAATTCGCATGGTGACTGTGGTAGTTGAGCCTATTGTGCGCATCTATAGGCAGAGTTCTGCCAGCAATTGAGTTCTGTCTTGATTATTACCATAGAAGTAAGCGATGGTGGGGTTAGAATTAGGGCTGCAACGATCCACATTTTTTGAACGATCCAGTCCGATACGATTTTTCCATAATGTCCGATTTTTCCGATACGATCCAACCGATACATATTATTGCAATTACTCCAGATTTATTAGTAGGTACTCATTTTATTTTCTCTATTTTAATATTAATAGATTCTCCAGATTTATTACTACATATTCAATATTATTCATTCGCCTTACTACAAGGAATTCATAGTAACTGAGTAACAGTAAGCACCAAGCAAGGAAACATGGGCTGGGTTAACTGTAACTACTGTTAGCAATACTGTAGTAGTGTAGTTGCTTAGATAAATTTCACATCAGGGAGTTGTCAACCTTTATAAATATATATATTAGAAGAAGTACAACCCAAGTACAACTATTTGTATTTAGACTAGAATTATGTTATTTGGTACAATCTGATCTCTAACCAGACTTTCTAAATTAAACTAGTATTTATATATTATTATTATTACTATTAGTAAAAAAATAAAAAAGTTAAATTAATTAAAATTAATCAAAAAATAACAACAATAATAAAGAAAACAAAATAGTAGCAACAACAGCCGACTGACAGGTGGGGGAGACAACTGCTGCTGACAAACGGTACCAACAACCTGTGGTATCCGAATGAACTAAATAATCTAGAAGGAATCACTGATTCAGTATTGCAGCATGAGCAAGTAATTTGGTTAAATTTTGATTGGCTGATGATCCCTAGGCATGGAATAGTGGAAGCACATTGGGTAATAGGCAGTAATTTAGTAATAAACAAGTTGAAATAAACATCAGAATAGTGTTCGGGAAATAACAAAGGAATCGGGTTGGCAATTTGTGCCGCATTACGTGAAAGTGAAACTTCACATAAAATCTAACTAAAATGGTACCAGGGCCAGACAAACTGTTGATGAACACTAAAATCCATAAATCAACAATAATTAACAATCATCGCTAGAGACTGTTAGGGATGCTAACAGGCCCGTCAGACAAACAAATATGGCACTGGTAGCTTTCGCTTGTTAAAAGTAGCAGATAACATAAAGAACAAGTGTAAAACAGTGACTTGCACCTCACTGAAATAAAACTATGGTAAAATCTTATGTCAGTTAACAATTCAAAAACAACACACATTAACATCACACAACCGTACACATTAACCTATATGCAAGTATAATCTATTAATAATTAATAGAAACGCAATGTGAACGAGAGAGCGACTAACAAAAACAGATAAAACGCCAAATTTTGCCGCAGTAATAAGCCAGAATTTCTTTGCCCGCCTGTCACTACGGCCAGGTTTGGCTGGACACTCTCCCGTCAACATTTATTTCAATGACTATCTATAATAATATTTGTAAAGAATAAGATAATATGTTAAGAAAGATCAATACAGTAATTACAGGGATTAAAAGCAGCGGTGCCTATCTCAAGTACAAACAAGAGGGACCAACTAATAATACTGACTAAATAAACTATTATAGAGGCATTATTGGTTGGATATAACGGGCATTTCTGAAACAATATGCAACAATCCAATTGACCGAGGCAGGTACGCAGGTCGACTTATCTGTAAGAATCAAGAGCAAAGGGATCAGGAAGCATGTAGGATAGTCCTGGTGGCAGGTGCGTAGCCTGAGAGTAGCGGTATACATATAGCCTGTAGTCCTTGCTTGCCAGTACAATAGAGTTGTCATCTAGAAGAGCTACATCAAAGCACTGGGCATGCTTCACCTTGCTCTCTAACGCCTGCTGTATCTGGCCATCCTGTAACAGGGGAGGTAACAACCAGATAACAGGGGAGGCAACAATTAGATAATAGGGGAGGTAACATAACAACGAGATATTAGTTTAATCTCCATTCATTTCGATCCATTCAATCACATTCAACCATTCAGAATATATGCTACAGAGAGCACAACCCTGGTCCCTCGAGTTCGTTGGACTGCGTAGTCTAGTTAAACATCATTATAATTATACTAGTATACTATAGACCAGTACACTGGCCCCAATTACCTTAAACTCCCTCTGCACTAAATTACTATAAATGTATTGGAAGTTGTTGTAGCTGAGTTATGCCTTGAAAATGTACCTGTGAGAAGACAGTGAGGTTGAAGTTGTTGTGATTGTCAGCTATAAGTATCTCACCAGCGCTGTTGATGCCAACCCCAATTGGATAATTACTAACTCCCTCTCCTCCAATCTGTCTAGTGAACTGGCCTACAAGTACAAGCCAAACCTAAGCATAAGAGCGAGCAGCTAACAGCCACATTCAATGTCACAGATCCACAGCTACTACAATAGTAGTAGCTTTACGCACATATCATTCGTGTTACGTGTTACATGTTCCAGTGTTGTACTCAACAGATACCAGTTTTTGACACCAGTATATCAGGTTGCTATTGTCCTACAATGACAGATAAATTATAGACAGTTTGCTCCTGTTACGATAATCATAGCATTGCAAGGCACGAATGACAGGACTGTCAAACTCGTCAGCTAAGCGCAACAAATTTAAGCCAAATTCTGTATAATAATATGAAAGGCTCGTAGAGCAATGTCAGCTAAGTGGTACATGCAACGCAACGTCTAGAAATTAAGTAGAGTTTAATAAAGACGCAATTACAGGTCATCCCAACATCCTTGGTGTGAACTTGAGAGCAATGTTCAGCCAGCAGTAGTTAGAGGATAAAAGTGAGGAGTCATCTTTCATGCCCACCTGGATAGTTGAACACATGGAACTCTAATAACAATAGAAGCGAAAATGGGAATGTCAACATTCCGGTCAGATATGGAGCTCCCTGCATCGCTATGGCTAGCAAAGAATAGCGAGCCCATTTCAGACTTGACATAATTGGCTATGCTCCATCAGCAAGCTAGTTCCAACACTGCACTTCTTTAGACCGCCGTGGGCGTCGCATAAAAACATGGGCTATGTGATATTGTCTTGAATGAAATCGAGGCAGGGACTCCGTGGCCTACATGATGGCCCAAATGGCCAATCGGCGAGTTGGCAAGATCTCAGATTTACATGATTAGCCGGATACAGCTGGGCAAGCAACTCCGTATACTAGGTTGAACACCTTGGACACAATGAGTTCTACGCCTACCTTGATAGTTGAACACTTTGACACAATGAGCTCTATTGTCACTTATGAATATCTCCTCCTGGTCGTTGACTACCACACCATTTGGGAATTCAAGATGCTTGGAGCAGCTGAACTTTTGTAGAATATTACCAAACAGGTCAAATATAATGACCCTCATCACCTACCAATGACAGCCGTATAAATGTTATAATATACACATGTATATACTGTATTGCCACTTAAAACAACAGCGTTGTGCAAGGGTGCTTACAAATAGTAAAAGATGACTATATGATTACAAAAAGAAAAAATGGCCAGGATTGCTGAATAATAATGTAAAATTTTAATCATAAAAATTTAGTTCATATGTACTATGCAGTAGATAAAATAGTTGGTATGTAGCAATTCATTTGTTATTAGTGGGTTGACCCAGTACTTTTACTTGCAGTATCAGTATTATTACTCATTTGAAGCAATAGGTTTCTCTTGTATGATCTTATGCAAGCACAGCAATAACTACTACCATCTTCATGCTACTTATGGCTACGCATCCTTTTAAAGTCATTAAAAAGTTGTTATGCAAAACAAAAACTTTAAAGCATAAAAAATTGGGAAAGTTAATCTCACACAAAAAACATAATTTCACAACGAGTTTAAAACTGGTTATATATACAGCATTCCAGCTCTCTAGATGTATCAGGAATACAATTTGTTACCAGACCCCAATGCAAGTACCAAATTCCCAGCCAATCAATTCTGCAAGGTGGTGTAGGTTTACCATTACAGACAGTTATCACTTATCATATTAATTAGACCAAACCTCAAAACAAGCTTATGAAAGCTACATTTACCAGCACATCAACTCTAAATGTGAATGACATCACTTCATTTGCACTTTTATTTGCAGTGATCAGTTAATTTTCAGTCATGAAAGTAACCTGGTCTTCATAACCACAATGCCTTAAACACCAGTCTGTTAATAATTACTACTTAAAAAAGAGCCACGTGCTGTTTGAATCAAAGCAAGGCAGAGTTTCTTGGAAGCCATCAAACTAAGTAATACCTTGGGTGATAATATGTACAGTGCACATTCATAGAATTGGGCGTTTGCTGCACCTGGATACCTTGATAACCAGACATAGCCCGTGGACCTACAGAGTTAAGTGGGGTGGTTACCTTGCACTCCACAATGACGATACGTCCCATGTTGTCTACAGTTACACCTCTGGGATGCTGTAGCACATTGGCTCCAAACTTTCTAACAAACTGGCCATATTGGTTAAATATCTGTACTTGATGTGTGGGACTCCTCTCCGTCACAACAATGTCACCTGATAACAGTAATATCACCTCAACAGTACATTAACATTACATAACAGTACATAACAGATAACAGTAACATTACATCAAATTATAGCAGTTGGAATTTCAAATCAAAATATTATTTCAATACGCTAAATTTAAACTTAAATTGATACTATTTTTTAGTTTCAATATAATTAGCTTAAATTAAATTACATTCAAAATTTAGTTCGATGTATTGATGTGTTCGGTGAAGTTTAGAGTGATGAATGTAATTACATTGACGTGTCTTGTATATATGGGCGGACCTGCAGACAGGGAAATGCAGCTGGTAAACGCTTTCATATTGTTTGCTGCACATCATCTCCCAGTTACCTGTTTGTTTCACCACAGCTACTCTATTTGGGTACAGCAATTGCCCATCTCTCTTTCCACATTCACCAAACTGAAACTTGAATCGTCCCTCTTTGTCAAATATCTGTATCCGGTGATTATTAGTATCCGCCACAATAATATCATTCTGAGCATTAACTGCGACTCCGCTGGGTTCAGTAAACTGGCCTACACCGCAACAAAGAATTTAATTGTAAATAAATGCAAATATTTCTAATAAATCTAATAAAATGCCTCGTTAATAGCCACACAACGATGTCATAAATTGAACAAAGCCGACTAAAAGTGCGTAATTAGCTTTATTAATTAATCCAAGGGATTATTGGAATGGCACATAAGCTCTCAAGCCCAGGTACAACTTGCTGCGTTATATACACTACATTATAAGTAAGATAAATTACCATAATTTGCCCATAGAAACTGGTTACTGAATGCAAAGCCGTTTCATGTGACAGTGAAACTGTGCTAACGGCGAAATAATTAGGGTTATAAGAATTACAGTAATGTGCACTGATGCACACACACATTTCCTGTCCCGGTATATTATGCAAGCACATCAAACAATGCCAAGAAAGCAGAGATTTTAGAGGCAGTGGGGTAGCAATTTCTATTTTTAATAAATATCCACATACCTTCCATAACCCCAAACTCCCCAAATTTGCAGTGATAGATCATCTTCTGACGCTTGATTTGAGACTTGGGCGGGTAGACGTTAGCATTCATAAGCCTGCTGGTTAGGTCTGCTATGTGCTCAGTAGTCTGGTTCATGGACACAGAAGGTAAAGAAAACAAGTCCACACCACCTGCTGAGGTCATAGTACTCGTAGTATCCAGTGCTACAGTATTACAACACTTTGTTACAGTTTGACAATGCCATAGATGCCAATGTGGAGACGTTCAGTAAAGATATGTTAGCTGAATTGCTATGATGGTTGGAGACGAGTTTCGATAATAGTTAGCACTCCAATATTGCAACGCTGACTATATTATCATACATACATACAATCACAGATTTACAGATAAAATAAATACAGCATATTAAACATGTGACCAACATGCCTGGGACGTTGTGCCTGGAGCAGCTATCCATGTACTTTACTCTACTACTAATACTATACTATATTATACTATACTTTCTTTTTCACTATATTATTACTATACTATATTTATATTTTTTATACCATCATTCATTAAAAATTAAAGTACACTCAACAGACAAACAGACAAACAGACAGTCTGTGCTGCATGGCAGCCAATGAATGATGTACTTAACAAATGCAAGTGTCACCGTTTCAGCCCATAATTACAAATGACATGAAATTAAAAATATGACATGGACAAAAATGTACCTACATGTAGTTCTGCTGAAACAATGCACTTAATTTCCTTAAGTTAATTACATGAGCAAGATCATTGCTACAGTATAATAGGCTATTCTCTAAAGAGGTTGTATTACAGTCGGTATGTACTCATAGTGGTAGGCTCTTCTCTCCACAACAGCAGAAGCAACTCAGAAATCAAGTTCTATATCCGCATCGCTGCTGATGAGGCAATCCCTAGGCCTTACTCCACGCAATGGCATTAGTATAAAAATAAAGTTGCATTGTCATGGTCTCGGCACAACACATCAATTTAATCTATTAAATTGCAACAACTGCGAAGAGTACTTTTGTTAAAAATACCTCTTAAATTGATATATACATATTATATAAATATAATATAATATATTACCAAGCAACCATAAATTGATAAATATCAAACTTTCAAGCCATTTCGTAAAACTGCTGCATCATCAACATTATTTCTGGACCAGGTTCCTCGACCTTGTCCACATGACACAGCAGTAGACTGTGTACAGTTCCTGCTGCTCTGTGGTGTACACCAAACTCTACATGACACAGCAGTACACGGTGTACAGTGTACAGTTACTGCTGCTCTGTGGTGTACACCAAACTCCACATGACAGCAGTATACGGTGTACAGTTACTGCTGCATACTGAACTATACATTCTACACAGCCACTGCTCTGTACTCACCGTTAGACCAGGCATCATAAGGGTTAGAGTTGGCTACAGACGTAACTTCTGCACTAGTGACAAATGAGAAGCCATTCAGTGAATTTAGAGATGTGTTGCTGCCTCCAAATCTCCCTGTAAATATAGTAACATCATTGTTACCGTTTGTTAACACCTCTCCATATGGCATATGACCAGCTGACATAAAAACAATGCCATGTATTTCAAACCTATTGATCTGTAGCTAGGGCAGTGTGCTAACCGACGCAATAACATGAATAATTCCAAAACGATATATTCATGACATGGGTAAATTTAATATTAACATTGCATGCAAGGTATGTTTGCCATACCATATAATTATGCAGGCTGTAGGAATCAACTCCGCATTATTTAAAATAGCAATGGGTTTGAAGCTGCAAGTGGTATACTGTCCTGCGTTGGCAAAACCCTATATCTCATCATTTTTTCAAAACTCATTTTTTTGCGCTAAACTTCATCGTCTAGGGTCAGAACATCTTGTGAAAAAATTATTTTCCTGAATTCTCATCAGAAACGCGATTTTCTCCGACCATAAACCCTATATCTCATAGAAAATATTTGTAAGTTGCAGACAAAACACTTTATGTAGATATAAAGGGTTTTGTATGCGCAATAGACTGTTTACATTATGTCTGACGTGCAGATAAAGACAATTATTACACACAACTTCATTCATATTATCTCAGTTGCATAAGTTATATCATTCTATTTATGGTCCCAGATAATCCCATCATGCTGTCTAATGTCTAGTTATGGGCTATTATATATATTATTATATTATTATATATATAATGTATATATATATATTATATATATATATAGCTATAGCTATAACAAACAAATTAATAGCCGTTCAAATGTCTGCATAGGCTGGACAATAAGCCAACTCTTAAATCATTGATACTGAACAATTTACAATAATTGAGATATAGGGTTTTGCCAACATAGGGCAGTATACTGTTATAGCAATTGTTCAAAGACGGCTCCTCATAGCGCTGTACTAAATATAGGTCTATACATGTTAGAGCTGGGCGACATTTGATATGGAAATAAATATCAATACTTTCAATTTATCGATATGTTGATAATGTAGTTCAGGGAGACAACTCCATGATGCGGGCAGAGATAACTTTATTTACTTCATGTATTATGGCCATTGCCTACCATTCTATTTGTATTACTGATGTCATGATTTCCTAGATATAAAAAATAATAACATCTAAAATATACACATTTTTCCACAATACATCATAATCATGTATGGATTACAAATGATTAAAACAATGCGAATATTGAAAATTATCGTATCGGGATATTTCTTTTCGATATCAAACTTCTTTAATCTATGTATATAACATAAATCCATGCGACGTGCTCAAATTGGGGTTCAGAACTGCTTCATGTGATTACTTCATGCTCCTAGAGTAACAATCCCACAGTTTTAAGGAAGCTCAAACTACTGTATGGCCGCTAGGTACCTTTGTACCCACTTCATGTCGTGTGATGCATCAATGGACATCCAGCTTGCAGCCCTCCAGGCAGTCCAAGTCCAAGAGTGCGGCAAGTAAAGTATTACATTAAAGCACATAGCTAACCTTACCCTTTTTTTATTATATCAGGTACTTTAAAATCTTGGCTACAATCCTGTAGTGTTCATAATAAGATATGAATAACCACACCATGACTTATTGTTGTTTTCCTGAAGGTCCACCAGAAAAAAACACTGAAATAAAAATGGCCAAAATCCATCGATTTGTGACGTCACAATTATTTATTTAGCAATTGTCTGCTCATGTCGCATACTTCACGGCAAGCCATTCACGAGGATTTACACACAGGAGAACACAACTCTGCATGAATCCACTCCATATAGAATCTCAAAGCAATGATT
>JAOQGN010310718.1:0-14956 GCA_027564295.1 Himantozoum antarcticum
TATTAGGAGTTGTCCAACCAAGTTGTACAATTAATAGAAGTTGTCTCCTCATTGTACAATTAATAGAAGTTGTCCTCTCAATTTACAAATATGGACACAAAACTTCGTTTTTAAGTCATAAGCTGATCGGTTTTTTGGCGGCCATTGTTACGCTGTCTGTAAAACTGTCACGTGATGCAACGATAGCCTGTTTTTTATGAATTTTATCAAAATTTGGTCTAAAATTCCAAAGAAATTTATTTCCTGCTAAGAATTGTGTCTATTTATACTGAAATCTGACCAATAACAGCTTCGGTTACAAGAAACTGATTTCGGAAGTTAGAACTTTTATTTAAATGTAAAACAATGGAGCTTTGATTTGGACCAACCTAGTTTGTTCGGTTTTGGGAGTATTTCGGTTGTTAGAGGTTCGGTTATGACAGGTTTGACTGTATATATATATTAGGCTATATGGCCGGCGGACAGACATTACGTGTTGGTTAATTGAATAATTATTACATACTGACAGCATCTTGTGGAAGCACTGCACTCAGTTGCTAATATACTGTATTGGTGTAGTGTATTCATGTGTGTTTATAGCACCTTAGTCAATGACAGTGAAGGATTGGAAAGGTTGATGACGATAGCAAAGAGTCAAAGGAAATACACCTCTAAAACCTTACACAGTGCTCACCAACTGTTAACAGTGCTGTGGAGGTTTCCTTCCCTCAGAGATGTATACAAGACCAAAGGATACAAAGAATCTGATTTTCTCTCCAAGTCGATGGTGCCAAAGTAAGTTGGTTGCGCTTTGAGAACTATGTATGTATGAATGAATGAATGAATGAATGAATGAATTATGATTTGCAAATTAAGTATTCGCCTGTTTTTATAATGTTGTTTGTATTTAGCGGTTGTAAAATTTATTGTGCTCTGATGTAAGATTAGCATTTGTTGGTAGATGAATACAGAAACTCTTTCATGTTTGATTACTATGCACTTTGTCATTGATGTCAACCAAAAGGTAATGTGTCCTGTTACTTAGGGGTAACATAATTATCCTGTGCTTCATAGTGTGTCTGGACCCATGGTGTAACTGTATGAAAATACCCTATACTATACTTCAGGTCTGGAGGTAATACTGGTACTATGAGTGTCACTAGCACTTTGACTAGACCTAGGAGTGAACCACCCAGTAATACTAATACCATAGCTAGAAGCAATGTAGCATTCCGTGATGACAAGTCTGATGAGAGACCTGCAGATGCTAGTGACCCGTACCGTGGGTCCTACCCATCTAATGGAACATTACCCATACAAAGACCCTATTACCCTCAGGTACTGCAATCAATTGAAAGAATTTCGACAAAGAGCTGCGAAATACATTGATATTGGCTGATATAATAATGCATTAATACATTTGATTTAGGCTGATATCCCTGCTATGAGAGTTGTCAGGAGCATCATTGGAAGCACTTTGTGAGTGGTTCATGAGTTGTATAGGACGCACTTTATAGTGCCTAAAACTATGATTTATTTAGAGTTCTGTGTTTCCTTTAGAGTATTTCTTTAGTTTTACAATACACACTTATTTTAATTTCACTTGGAATGTTATCTAATTATGATGTGTACTGTTTCATACATTGACATTTTTTAGTTGTTTGTTTATCCAATCTCCCTCTCTGCATGCCCATAATCAATCAGTATATGATGGTGCAGATTTGGAGTTATTTACTCATTACACTATTATGTAAGGAATGATAACTCCAAAAATATGACTTTATTTGATGGTAAATGTTTTTAATTAGATGGATAATATAATAATGCTATGCCAGCGACTCTATATTTAGTGTTTACTAATCCTTGTAGCAAGATGAACAGCAACCTCAAGATGTTCACAACTCTTACAACTACCATACACAAAATAGCTATTGTTCTCGTAACATGTACCCACTTAATGACACGGCATATGAACAAGTACCCCCTACCAACTCATATAGGCAAGGTTCCTATAGCCGACAGCAATCTTATGATCCTAATTTACCTGATAACACAGACTACCCTAACCAACCCCTCAACAGTTCACACAACTTTAGTCAATCTAGAGAAGGACTTATACCGGTAAGTCCTTCTTCTAACATTTTATAACAGAACCCTAAATTTGCATCAAGTAGGTAAATGACACATCATCAATATTCAGTTATCCATCATAAACTACTTTTATGTTAATTTTGCAGATGTTAGAAATGTGATCTGGTCTCTAAATTGTTAAATAGTAGCGACCCTGTACAAGATACTAATTAGATGTACTGCAATATACTAGTGAGATGTATATCAGTTTATCAGATACTGCAGTATACTAGTGAAATGTATATCAGTTTATCAGATACTGCAGTATACTAGTGAAATGTATATCAGTTTACCAGGTACTGCAGTATACTAGTGAAATGTATATCAGTTTACCAGATACTGCAGTATACTAGTGAAATGTTCATCAGTTTACCATGTTAAATTTTAATTTCTAAACAATTTTCTTTGCTGTTCGTATAAATTGTTGATATACGCTTTTAGCATGAGTCAGGTATAAGCTTGGAAAGCTGTGGGATAACATGCTATGTTGCACTATAATCACAAATATCATGTTAAACGGAATTTATATTTAATTCATGATTAATGGAGCTTACCTATTTAGCTCCAAATTTGCACTTTTTCAAGGTTTATTACAGGTGGCTGTCGGAATTTAGATAGAACTGATAGAATAGTAATGCCATTTGAATAATATAATAAAAGTTACTGAATGTTGTGATTTGGTCGAGACAGTTAGTAATATATTGTCATGTGTGTGTTCTTATTCCATACAGAATTCCCAACACGACTTCAGTGCAGTTCATTCAACTCAACAGCAAGCTGAGCCACTCTATGCTAGAGTTGACAAAAGAAAGACTAACAGCGCGACTGGGCAAGCATTTGTAAACCCAAATTTTAACCATAATGGAGCAGCGATTAGTATGGAATCTCTCAATAACCGAGGAGATTATTCCTTCCAGCCTCCTCCACAGCAAGATAACAGTGCTGGTGTAGACAGTTGGGTTTAGAATGCAGTGTGCGTGTGTGGAGGTGTACCTATGATCTCGTACATTGATATTGTATAGATTTTACTGTGTAACACACAATAGCTAAACATGGCTTTTCCGGTGTGGTGTATATCAGTGTGGTAATTACGAGGCATATACAGAACAAAATCCATCCATAGCATGAGCTATATTAACTTCATCAAAGATGCTATGCAAATATGTTACACTTTTCCTATGCTTTTCATTATTATACTTGAGCATGGAGTGGATTACTGTTTTATTTCATAGTCCATAGATTAGATTTTAGTGCATAGACATAGTTGCATACCAAGATTATTATAATAACTGGTTACGTCATATACATATGCTATGTTGAGCCAAAGAGGAACTATTTTGCTCAGAGATCACAAACACATTTTTCCGCACTTTCTGCACTATCCGATTGTGCTATAATTCTGAACAATTTTTTTAGTAAATAATTCAGTGATTGAAGTGGTTTTTTTTATTATTTTCTATCCGTTTGTACAATTTGATATTAGTTCAATGGAACACTTTGATATGGTATATTTCCCAAATTAATACTGAAATGTTATTTACATGCAACATTACATAGTTTTGAATCTCTTCACTGCATCATTCCAAATGAAATGGTATGGTTTATGCTTTATGTCTATCATTAATTGTGTTATTGCATATTGTAAATATTATACTGAATTATATTAGCATGTCTTATGTTACTGTATATTAGCATGTCTTATGTTACTGTATATCGAACGATTATATACATGATGTCTTATGTTACTGTATATCGAACGATTATATACATGTACTTTTACTATCATTACTATGTTTGTGAGCTTCTTCATTGATACATATTATGCTACATTTTTTGTTACTGAACGATGAAGTATGTACAGTATGTTGATGTGCACATAGTCATCTTAAAACTATATATACAAGACGAATATGAAATTTGGAAAGCTGTATTATTCTTCTCAAAGTTCTCGAATACATCAAACGCCTAACCATTTTATTTACTAGATAGCTGGGTGATTAAATCGAATGCCATAATTACTTCTCAAAGGCTATGCTAGCCCTTGATATTTCAGGATGGATGGGTCGGGGCCGGACATGCACATACATGTTTCTATCTCTCACAGATTTTTTAAAGCAATTTAATTGGTTTGATTGGAAAATCCTTATGGGATGCCCTCTGGCAGAGTATCTTTGTGCTCCAGTTGGCAATCGCTGGAAACAGATTCCAGAGGGTTTGACAGGAGATGGCAATTTTCGAATTGCATCTCAGCTATAGATGGAAAGCATTGTGCATTCAGATTTCAGAGCACCATCAATTTCTAGATCTCTGCTTGTTTTACACCAGTGACCAGACAATGTCAGCTCTCCAAGCATGTTGATTGTTGTAATTATTTACATTATTGATTCATAAATAATCATAATTGTGCATGCAAATATTATTTGCATGCACTGTATTAAATACAATACATATACATATGCATTTAAATACATATAAATCAATTTCAGGCCATATTGTCAAAACTTACATACATCCATAATATATAGAGTTGTGTGCTTTACAGCGCTACAACAACCAGGGTAAACAACTTCAAAAGTTAATGCATAAATTATAAAGATGATCCACTGTTTATTTAAACTACTATCACAAATTGTATTTTTCTACAAAATTAATGAATAATTGTTACTATTAGTCGGTGGATTCATGATTTATCAATGATGACTGTTTGTTAATTTTCTCAAATAAGTCATTAGATAATTTGTGTCTCTCTCCTTGCCAAATAAAGTGAGTGGGATGGTCACTGTCTTTGGCATCCTTCCTATACACTAAGTATTGGCTCCAGTCTATTGCTATTTGGGACTTGATTAGACCCACCCCACCAGCACGATCGGGTCCTGGGTGATACACTCTGCCTGTTAGAGGTTGCATACATACACCTGCAGCAGTGAATGGATAAGTCAATTTTTCTTCACCATTGTTGTAAGATAGCATGGTCATGCCATCTATAGTTAAAACCTTTGTGAACACTGTGGGCAGATCGTCACAGCGAATGTAATTCATCTCTGGACCGCATGGCGATATGTATGAAAATTTTGGGTATTTGCTTGTAGTGTTAGGCTTCAGACGTTTGAAGAAAAATCTCAGAAAATCTTTCTCTACAAATAATAGTAAAAAAGCAGAATATCAGTGCTATTCAATTCACACAGTGACAATCCATCTAAAATATTGTGAGATATATGTTTTAGCTAGCATCTAAAAAAAAATGCTAGTCGGTGAGGATGCGTAATTTGATGATGGATGGTGCAAAACTGGCTGTATCCACACCTTGACATGGGGCCACACGGGAATAAATCAAGAGCCGCATTACAGCAGTAATTGTCTACTTCTGTACAGCGATGGAACAACTCCTATTTGAATAGTTTCTAGATATTGTTATATTATTAGTCGTGCAATATCGTGAATCCATTGTAAAGAGGAGTTGAGATTTGTATAAAGATCCGAGTATGAAGTTGAGATATGCATGTACGCTGACACCTTAGCCTACAAAAATTTATAACTCATGTTACAGCTAATGGATCGACATCTTGCCCAGGAACAGGAATACTAATTTATCATGTTATTCTATACTGCCTATATCTAACAAAAAACACTGTACCTCCAAACTTTTTCAATTCCAAATTATGAGTTGTTACTGTTAGAGTTTTATTATGAGCGAAATTTCCGTATTAGTTCAACTATTCATATATTATGCCTTTGACAGCAGATGAAACAATGCATGCGTGTATATGCTCAGTTGCCCACTGTTGCAAAGCAAAAGCAAATTCTTATATCTAATTTTAAAACTCAAAACCCAAAACAGAAAATACAGTGCTTTGCTAGACAAGGCAGTATAGATTAGTTTATAAGTTTGAAGCACTAACCTTTGAAACAAGAAGTAAAATTCTTCATCTTTGAATCATCAAGAAATAGCTAGAAAATTTAAACAAACAAAATTTTACTGTCAAAAAATTTACCAATTAAACCCTAACGTTATAATATTATCTTCTTGTAAAACAGGATATACATGTAGCATAAATTTAGAGCAATATAAATAGATGGATATATCAATTAATAGTCAGAGACTTCTAAAGTGCCGGCAAATCCATTGTCCCATTGTATTCTACACTATTTTACACCATGGATAACTACACTCGTCAGCCACCCAGCTAGATCCTTCTCTAGAATACATTACTATTATTTTTTAAGTAGCAGTCAGTTTAAACATTACTAAAAGTGAAAAGGATTACTATTCAGAAGCAAGCAATCTCAAGAGATCGTTAAAATTGTCAATTCCTGTAAATAACTTGCAACTATCCTTCTTCCTAACATCCAAACTGTGGCATATATCATGGCCTTGGCATTCAGCCACAATAATATCTCACTTGCGGGACTGCTAACGGATTTTTAGGGATCAATTAGTCTTGCAATTAGTTATCATGCAATTTAACTTCTAGATATTATTTGAACAACAACAAGGTTTTAGGAAAAGAGAAATTGAACTCAATGAAACATTTAAATATGCCTGAGTGTTCACTAATAGTCCATTCATACAAATATTATATACTATTACAATAGAATGCGGAGAGTCAGTATGACCGGTTACAGTTGGCAGAGATACTCGCCATTAGCCCCTTTACGTCTTTCTTCTCTTTCTACAGGAGAATAACGCCTGCAAATATATATGTTATTCTATGTTACGCTATTGCATACCATTATGCAATCAATAAAAGCAATAACCGCTGTAACTCACTCAGAGACAAATTGTCTGAATTATCCACAAAAAAGTGTGACCTCTAACTTTTGATTTGCCTCATAATACACTTTTTCGACAGCTGTTCATTTTTAATATTGCTTAACTTTATCATCATTTGAAAGTTTTCAAATTTTAATCGATTCCCACTCAATATTTTACAGTCTTCCATTTTTACCTTGTTATACAGTATTGTGATGTCATACTCATGTAGATGACATCATCTGCAGCACTCTAATTTCTTTTGGAGTTATCACAACATATGTAACAGTAACACAATGCCAAGGAAACCCAAAATTGTTATGTTAAATTCCCACATACAGTATGCACATATAGTATAAATATAGAACACATGAGACATTAAAGTTGCCGTTGGCGTTACCAGTAATATTATTTGGCTGATCGCTAATGTTACCGCGTAGCACAAAGGCAAAGCCAACATGGCAGCCACTCTGATATTCCGTGTGGCCTGGGATTTAGTCCCTGCTTACCTTTCTTCCTTTTCTTGCCCTCTATTGCCTCCTCCACTGATCTGGTCCCTGCTTACCTTTCTTCCTTATCTTGTCCTCTATTGCCTCCTCCACTGATCTAGCCTCTGCTTACCTTTCTCCCTTGTCTTGCCCTCTATTGCCTCCTCTACTGATTTGGTCTCTGCTTACCTTTCTCCCTTATCTTGCCCTCTATTGCCTCCTCTACTGATCTGGTCCCTGCTTACCTTTCTCCCTTGTCTTGCCCTCTATTGCCTCCTCTACTGATCTGGTCTCTGCTTACCTTTCTCCCTTATCTTGCCCTCTATTGCCTCCTCTACTGATCTGGTCCCTAAGGTCAGCATGTGTAGGCACCAATGAGTGGCTGTCTCCCCGATCTGTCCTGGAGTTGCCACCACCACCTCTTCCACCACGTTGTGAATTCGTTCTGTATCTAATAGAACAATTATATTATATCATTGGAATTCAACGCAAATACATGCATAAGTTAAATAGATAACAAGATTCCCATTTTTTCTCTCCAAACAAATAATTATTCCTCCATTGCTAAGTGCTACACGCCTTTACTACGGCTGCAAGGGGACACATTTTGAGCCACGACAGTGCGAGATGGGACTGTTTAACGGACGACGTTTAACGGACTTCAAGTATCAAATCAAGTGAGCAGTTCCTGCAGAATGAATTCAAATGTAAACAAATTTGCAAACAAACCATGAATAGAGAAATGATACAATATTAAATGTTGACTCAAAATATATTTAATTTTATTATAAATTAATATATTAAAATGTTCGAATTGAAGTTTAAGGTTTTCTAGTACAATGTATTGTTCTCATCGGAGTGGGACATGTTAGGATATCACCAATGCCATGAAATGAATCTATTGTAGGGTAGTTATTTTTTCTCGAGTAGGCTCACTGGAGCAATTATAATTATAGGCTCGAGCCATTGTTCCAGAATTGTGTAGTCTTGACACAAATCAACAGGTCACCAGAAGTGTGGCAGAGCACGAGAGATTTCCACTCCCCGTTGCAACTTTGACTGTTACTAAGTACCCATCATCATCGATCATCATCATTACGTAGCCAATCTTAGTTCACTCACAATAGAAACTATACATGCTCCATTGTGACAACTTCATCGAAGCAAAGTGAAGTCATTTAGTGCAATCACTAATTATCATCGAAAAAGTTGTATCCAAATAAACAAATAGTGGAACTGGCTAATAGCTACTATCTCAATATTTGTTTACCTATCATCACGTTGTCTTTCCCTTGGTGGTCCTCTATCATCTCTGCCATCACGATATGACACCCAGTCTTCTCTACCATGTGATCTGTCATGTTCCCTGTCATCTCTAGCAGGTGGTCTGTCATGTTCCCTGTCATCTCTAGCAGGTACTTTGTCGGTTGCATGAGATGCTTTCTCCTCTCTGGTGTGTTTGTCCTCTTTAGGTGGTCTGTCACGTCTTTTATCTCGGCCATGCCGATCATCATTCTTACTACTAGTTCTCTCTCGACTGGGATCTGCATAAATTTTACAATTTAAGGAGATGCAAGGCTATGTAGACACTGCCCAATAGCATAAGCGATAAATAATCAAAGACAATTCAAAATGTTGATTACGATACATTTTCGTAGCCATTCAATTAGTTTGAAAGTGTCTACAAGTAAGTTACGGCTGATAACAGGTTAAAAAAAGGTAACAATTCTAAAGGATGCCAAGTACATGTGTAGTAGTGTGTTTACACCAGAAAGTAGATGAAATGGACGAGATAGGAGTGAAAAGACAAAATGGGGAATGACAGTATAAAATCGGATTAAACAGATGCTAAATAACGTATGAAGGAGACAATCTAAGAAATGGGTTTGGAGAGTTTTTCCTTGATACTAACACATTGATAAGGTATGCTCACATTGTCTAAGAAACGCCGCTACACATAACATTCGTGATAAACATAAAGTCATTCCCAAAATAAGAGGTGTCACATTGGTAAAGTTTGATTTCACTGACAGGTATTTGATGAAAATAACAAACAACATTGAAAGAACACATAAAATTAACATAGACGAGTAACCACTTGCCACCTGAGACGCCCCTTGTCAAGTCTATCAACGGAGGAAATCCAGACTTGTCTACCATTTGCTGTGGGGATTTAGCTAAAAAGCAATGATGACAATCTAATGAAAATTGTAATTTTATGATTGAAGTTATTCAAAAATAATTTCTATCACTTTCACATTATACAGAAAAAATGGTAGGATTCTTGTCTGCAATTGACATTTTCTGTGATGGGAAGAACAGATCCAATAAATTGTTAAATTGTTTTTAACTCCAAGATCCGTAGTATCGGTGATTCAGTTAGTAACACTATTATATTATGCAGGCAATAATTGGCCAGACCACAGAATGTAGAATTAATGTCTGACGACATGCAGTTTGCAAGTTGAGGCCTATACCGACATCGCTGTCAGTTGTGGCCTATACCGACATCGCTGTCAGTTGTGGCCTATACCGGCATCGCTGTCAGTTGTGGCCTATACCGGCATCGCTGTCAGTTGTGGCCTATACCGGCATCGCTGGTTGACACGCTGGCTTAACATTGGCTAAGTATTACATACAGTGGCAAAGATGAAACATAGCACAATAAAATGAAACTACATGAATAATAGGTCAGATCTAGAAGAGAGTGCGCATACCAAGCTCGTAATGGTAATTAAGTCAAGCAAAAGTTGCATCTTCTGTATTGTAGATGACACGGAAACGTTTGGTCAGAATATTGGTGGCAGGGTGACTCAGCGGCTGAATCTCTTGCTTATGGCCCACGAGGTTGTGGGTTCGAATCCCAGCCGATCCATCATATCGTGAACTTGAGCTCTTCATTTTACACTCAGCTACTGCTGCTCATATAAGCTTCAAGCTTAAGAGGCCCATTAAATAGGGAGAATAACTAAAGCGGTATAAACCAAAAATAATGAAAGGAATAATCAATTGCGAAATTAACAAAATTAAAATGGAAAATTGAGTAAACGTTGCAAGGCTATAATAGTAGGAAGAACAGAGTTCTTATTCATACCTTTTCTACGGTCTTTACTTCGTTTGTGTTTGCGTTTATGAGTTTTTTCTTTCTTGGGGTGAGTTTGTGGAGGTTGAATTTGTAGGCTGTCGTCCTCAATAGTGTCCATTCTGGTGCTACAAGTGAGATGTGCATAAATCATAGTAGAATATAATTAAATATAATGTAGCGTGGTGCTAGAATGCCCCCCAGTCTGATGCTGAATGGGGATGATCACAGAGAGGCCATCGCACCATTTTCAGCTGCCACGCGTATATGATCACAGAGAGGCCCTCTGCGATCATATAATATATGATCACAGGGGGAACAGCCATGCATATTATATGTGGCTGCTCCCCCTTCAGCAAGAGACTGGGGGGTCAGTCTAGTTGGGGGCAATCACAAGACAAGATATATGTGGCAGCTCCTCCCTCAGCAAGAGACTGGGGGTCAGTCTAGTTTGGTGCAATCACAAGACAAGATATATGTGGCAGCTCCTCCCTCAGCAAGAGACTGGGGGGTCAGTCTAGTTTGGTGCAAACACAAGACAAGATATATGTGGCAGCTCCCCCTTCAGCAAGAGACTGGGAGTCAGTCTAGTTTGGTGCAATCGCAAGACAAGATGACAGTCATGCTGTCATCATATAGCAATATAACAGAAAATAGTAATCACTCAAAACTGGGATTAAACCGGAACCCTTTGCAGCACAGCGCCTAGCACAGTGGCAGGTGAATTCATACACTACACCAGGCGAATGCATACACTACACTAGCTCTACATGTTTCCCGTTTCCATTGGACTCTATATTATGTCACCGTAATAATTTTCTCAGCCTTGAGAAATTAGTTTTATTTAAAACCAACAGTTTCAACCAAGAATCCCTTGGTCATCATCAGGGTATAAAACATAAACAGAAAAACAGCTTAAAACAGTCTATATTTTATACCCTGATGATGACCGGGATTCTTGGTCGAAACTGTTAGTTTTACTTTTAAATAAAAATTAATTTTAACGATTCAAGATGCTTCTCGTATTAACTTTTATCATATCAATAGATAAACATGTATCCAAATATATAGACATGCAACTTGTGGACACAAAGGTTACGACATAAACATATACATAAACATGGCAGAGCTCCATAAACATACATTAGCTCCGCAGCCACAGGTTCAGCTTCAGCATGAGGGCTGGGGGGTAACTCCCCCGCCTCAGTTGGACTTGCGGACGCCATCTCTCGGCTATCTCAGCAGACCCCACAGGCTAAGCAGTCTGTAATTACACCAGCACAATCTGTAAAATAGACATATATCACGAGACGGTGTAATAACTTGTCAATGTTCTCATTAGGCTGTAATAAGCTTTGTTTAATAATATTGTACCCTACTGGAAAAAATTATAGGTTGAAATTAATTTCTGTTAATTTCGATAATGGATAAATTCCCCAAAAGTTAATTCTACTAATATTTAACTCCTTCCAAAGTTTTTGAATTATAGTAGTAAAGCTTCAAGGTCTTTATATGGAAAGCAATCACTTTGTGTGACTATAATTTTTTCTAGCTCGAAATTCGCTAAAATAAAGTCCGCTAATTCAGTTACGTGCTGGGGATTCGCCAAAATTAACCTAAGCAAATAATTTCTTCCATTAGGGTATTTCCCATTTATTTTTAGATGGACAGATAAAAGTTTGATGATCAAAAGTGAACTGATGATCTATTAATGTGATATCTACATTTATCTATTTTATTTACTTAGTTTGGAATTAATTTCTGTTAATTTCGATAATGGATAAATTCGCTAAAAATTAATTCTACTGATATCTAATTCCTTCCGAAGTTTTTGAGTTATAGTAGTAAAGCTTCAAGGTTTTTGAGTTATAGTAGTAAAGCTTCAAGGTCTTTATATGGAAAGCAATCACTTTATGTGACTATAACTTTTTCTAGCTCCAAATTTGCTAAAAGTAAAGTCCGCTAATTCAGTTTCGTGTTGGAGATTCACCAAAATTAACCTCGCAAATGATTTCTTCCATTAGGGCATTTCCCATTTATTTTTAGATGGACAGATAAAAGTTTGATGATCAAAAGTGAATAGATAATCTATTAATGTGATATCTACATTTATCTATTTTATTTACTTAATCAGGATAGGATCAACTATAGTTAAAATTTGTTTAATAATAATAATTAATATAGCTAATTATTAACAATTAACAATAATTAACTAATTAACATTTAATTACAATAATTATGAATCAATTTCATAAAATAATGTGGCTATCACTTTTTAGGCACTACAAAGTGATTTACATAGTATGAGCTCTCTAATGTATTTCATATAAGAAACAACCATGAATTTGTGTAATTTAAAAACAAAGATATATTGTGCGTAGCAGGCCCATAACTAGCATGGCAGCAGTAGATCAGGCAGCAGTCCTAGATCTAATGTGCTATATCACATGTAAGTTGACATGAATATTATAAAATATCTTACTAATTAGCAGTATTGATTGTTTTGAAATATGTGTTTAGTTTCATGTCGCCAATTATAATTGGTTAGGATACACTACAAGTAACAACAGCTAAGATGGCCGATGTAAACAGCAAAAAGATTACATAAAACAAAAACACGAGAGTCGTGTAGCAGCAACTCTAGTCTGATAAAAAATAATTTTGTAGGTGAGTGAGCACAATTGGATGCGCAAATTGTGCCCATGTGACAATGCGCTATGCCCTGAAGGCCAAGCTCAATTGAGTATTATATCAATGTCACCAGTGTGGGTAGTGGTTGATGAGCTTGATGATTGATTGAGCGGTTTAAATTTATTCATTCATTTTATTCACCATCAACAAAATGCTTGCATGAGGTATTTATGGTCTAAAACGGCATAAAAGAGCGCCAATATTAGCAACTACAAATGAGGTGAAGGTGTTTATAATTTAATTGCCCTTAATTTGAGATTAACGATGAGGGGTAATATAATGATTTGGTGAAGCACCTTTTAGAGCATGAACGAGGTGAAATAGATCTGATAATCAGTTGAACTTCACCTAATTTTGGAATCCAAGATTTCAAAAACACTTTAATGCACCTCAGATGTCACCATTATCATTCCAAATGACATTTCAAACACCTTTAACATATTTTGCCAAGTATTCTCAACATCAGTTGTTGAATTTGAAATGGGCGTGTGTCCATGAATAATATAGTGATATATTTACATATAAGAATATATATTGGATGTTTTCAACTAAAGATGTGTCAATGTTTTTGGTTTTTATGTTTAGAATGTGCCAGAGAGCTACCAGCTGTAAGCTGTAGAAGGATTATAATAGTGGAGTCTAGAAATTATTACTAATTGGAAGTCCACAATTTATCTGCTGGATATTATGCATCGCTTAAATCGAGTAATGTTCAACTCGGGAGCAAAGAGTTATGCATCAAATTTGAACGCAGCCAGTGAGCTTCATCCAAGCTTTATCCAAGTATCATATAATATTTGAAAAAAAGCTGACAGCTATCTTGGCAAAGCAGGAAAGCATCTCCAGTTGTGCAGAAAATAAATATCGACACACGACAACATCCTTGTAAATCTTTGACCACTTTTCTCGGAAACCAAGTTCAACTAGTTTAATCAAATGCAAACCTCAACCAGACATGATCTCTTACTTGAAAACTTTTCAAGTCAGCTCTGATGTTTTAATTGATTCCCAATGCATTGAAAGGGTCAATGATTTTAAGTATCTAGGAACAATTTTTAGTGATGATCTAAAGCAGCTTGCTAATACCGAAGCTATTTTTAAAAAACTCAAAAGCCGCTTTTATGTTTTTTCTAAATTTTGTTCTTTTCAACCATCACTTAATCAGAAGAATCATTTCATTCAAACCCTTGTTTTACCAATTTTACTGTATAACAGTGAGCTATGGTTTTATCGAAGCACAGACGTAGAAAGAATAAAACTTTACGACTATTTAAACGTGCAAATTTTAACTGTGATATAAGATATTTAGTAAAGTGCAACATCTTAAGCTCTTCTAAAGCTATTATTGAGGATGGCAATCATATTTTAAATCACTGCTATGTGTTAAGTAGGAAATATTTGATATCCACTAAGTGCAAAACCAACAGATTTCTTGACAGTTTTATACGTACTAGTCTACGTATTCTTAATGAAAATTTATAGTGCCAGCTATTTTACTCCATCCACGATGCTTTGTAACAATAAACATTATTCTTATTCTATTCTCATACAAATTTTGAAAAATATACAATTGGCGTTAGTCCCGATTCCTTCAACCTATCATTATAGCTTTCCAGGTTTGGATCTAAAACTCTCAAGCTCCATCTTTCAATACTCTCGATCCTACCCTTGCATGGGTTAAAAAATGATATAGCCATACAGGGCATCCATAGGTAATGTTTGATCTGATTTTTGCTATATAAAAGTTCACTAAACTTAGACTAAAAACATTTAAACGTTTCGAACTATATCGAAAGAAAATTAGAGAAGCACACTTATACACTATTTTATCAATGT
>JAOQGN010310829.1:0-14945 GCA_027564295.1 Himantozoum antarcticum
CCCCCCCTCCCCTCTCTCAGTAGAAAGGGAGGGCAAAGATAGGGAAGATAACTCTCATCCATATTCTTGGATTATAGTACAGTATTTTAGTAGTTACAGGTATAATACAAAAATATATTGTTATCATCCAGTTTTTATACCCTACCAATTTGGGCAGGCCTTTCTACAGGCCTTTGTACAGGCCTTTGTACAGTTAGTAGTAGTATTTAGATATAATATTAGGCTAATGATATAAGCCTATTCAGATTAACTTTTGGCAGAGTCACTGGCATGCCTTTTTGTATATAACTGACTGTGTTGCTGTGCATTTCTTTCAATGTGATAAACACTGCCTAATGGTGCTTGCATACTAGGACATAAATATACTAGTATACAAACAATAGAGCTGTACTCGGAGTTGTGTTCTGGGCCGATTCTCCCTTACACACTGGGCCAAGAAGGAGTTGTGCACACATGGTCGCAAATAGTTACTTGTTCCCTATATTGGTTAACTCGTCTATAATGCAGACATCTTAGTATGTACGCACCCTTAGACAATAAACCATACAACTAAATATATAAGAATTGATTCAACAATATTGCTATTTCATTTATTGCTACACCCACCAATGAGACTCAATTGTATGATTTGGTACCAAGTACCAGCTACCAAGTACAATTGTTTCTGAGCAATAGTTGGCAAGTAGCCTAAGGCCTAAAAAGGCCTAGGCTACTTGACTGAGCTGTCAGACAAGAGTTGGAGTGTTAGCAATTTGTACCAAGGAGAGCAAATCTAAAACAGTATTATTATATAGTCCTACATTTATTATGATAATTGAGAGAGAACAAAATAAAAAGTCGCATTGTACTTGTGCATATAGCAAAAAATAACTAGTTCACAATACAAGACATTCCGTGTTCCATCACAAACTAGCTTGGGAATAAAGCAAGTTACATCATTGTACCAACTGATTACAAATAAAGGTCCATGTTCCGACCATCATGCATTATACATGTCTTGTAATATTATCATCATCTAATTTTTGGTTGGGTTTTGGGGTGTACAACCTTGGAACAGTGGCAGTCTCAGCATAGGCGCTCATAGCCACTGTAATATTGAAAGATATTGCTTGCAGTACTGTAATGGTGCAAACCAAAATACAAATCACCTTTCATAAACTACACCATAGTATGATTTCTATTAAAAATATTACTCATATATATGTCATGCTAATTACTCACCATTTATAGTAACCAGATTTAGCATAGCCGACTCAAACGGGTGGGTAATAACTACAGCTTGTTTGATCAAACTCCTAGATGTTTGATCAATGTTGCAGAGGGCAACATCCACGCCTTACAGTGGTATATTGCTGATGTCTTCCACCACTTTATAAACCCTGGCAGTTGTGTATTGCTGATGTCTTCCACCACTTTATGCCCCTGGCAGTTGTGTATTGCTGATGTGTTACACCACTTTCTACCGCCTTACAGTGGTGTATTGCTGATGTCTTACACCACCTTATACCATCTGACAGTGGTGTGTTGTTGCCGGCCAGAGCCAACAGAAACTAAGGATGGGTTTACCAAGTGTGAAGACCTGACAATCAATGTTCTATGGATATCTAAATATTATATTTATCCATACATCCCCCATCCATTCCCATCCATCTCCATCCACCTATCCATCCTCATCCATCTATTATACCATGATTTTTCATTTATCCCGAATTTTTTAGGTTTTCGTTTATCCTTAATCTCCCTAATATATTTATTAGATCATTAATTGTAATATTAACCACCAAAATGCAATGAAAATTACCAGGGGTGGCAGCACTTTGTTACACACCAACTTTTACTTGTTAAATAATGACCCAGACTTCCCAGGAAGATATCAACACAGAGAGAAATTTTTGATTTATATTTGATTAAAATAGCATTTTGATTGAATCTTACCTCAATAGTGATTGAAACTTGCTTTAGTACAGACCATGCTTCAAATTGATGAAAAATTGATTGAAACCACATTATTAATATCGTGGTGATTGAATATTGAATTTTTTTTTAAAAGTATGATTACTAATCAGTTAATGATTACTAAAAACATTTCAATCACAAATAAATCGTAGTGTGATTAACTACTCATTTACCAATCTATGACATCACACCACCTCAAGGCTAAATTTAAAACATGACTTTTCAGAATATTTATGTAAAATAATTTATCCACACTGTTCACATATATAGACTAGGCACTCACATGCTTAGGAGATCAATTTTTGTGAAACATGGGTGGATAAGTGAATACCCTCATTTTCACACACATATTACGTCATCTGTCAAATGTTGAGTATATTAAAATAAAATTATGTTCCAATATAACATTGGTGTGAATTTGCAGATATACCAACAGATAGTAGACCAGGAATCATAGTACATTTGGTAGTAAAAATTAAAGTGATTAATAGTATAATACAGACAATTTGTGAATACTTGAAGTGGATCAGACAATAAAAGAATTAAAATAAATTATATTTGTAATTGTGATCTACATGTACTATCATTAAAATTTTGGAAGTATCCCAGCATTTGTGCCAATTAATCAGATTTCAATCATTATTCAACCACAATATGACTGTATACTAGCGCAGGGTTCTGTCAATCTCGTTTCAATCTCGTTTCAATCATTTTTCACTACGGTTTTTGAAGTGTGAATATCAATTGCATTATGATTGAAAATTCAATCAGAATTTCTCTCTGTGTGATTTGCAGGTAAGCACTACATTGAAAGAAATTCTAAGAAATGCTATACATGGAATCGTCACAGAGGTAACTGGGTGTTCTCATTTTCAAACAATGTGTTCATGCTAGTTATTATTTACCGTGTATTATTGATTTATTATTTATAGCCAATAACACCCTTCCTTCTTACTCTTTACACATTTCAATATCATAATATTTCATTTCTCTAACTACACTGAGTCAAGACGTTATTTCTGAAACAAGGCAACCACCGGTAGACACCAAAAATTTTAAAGGCTGAAATAATCTGATTCCGTACATTCCATGATAAATGATAGCCAAACAAGTCATGAAAATATTCAAAGTTTCAAACACCTGAAAATTTTTGTTTGTTCGATTGATGTGACATCCCATTTTTGTAATGATGTAATGAAGAAAACATAGAACATGAAGGAAATTATGGTGAGTTGTCTACCATTAGCTGCTATGCATGTAACATGTAGTATGGCTTCGAAAGCAAGCACCGTCGGCATTCCCTGACGTCATTGCGAGGCGGAAAGATTTGATTGAGCGAGTTTATAGATTCAGTCATTCACTATTGATTATGCAAAGAAAGAGGACACGAAAAATTTCCGTTTTATATTGTTAAAATTAATTTATCTCATCATTCATTATTTTTGATTTCTAGCTTAACTGAGAGGTTGCCGACTGCTACGTGAGAAGCCAATATTTATGTCCTACGCGTAGTGTGTCCGAAAGACCCATTATAACAATAAATAATATAATAAATGTATAATATAATAATATAATTAATATACATGTAGCTTTATCTAATACCAATAATGTAATAATCTTATACAATAATCTTGTGCCAACACTTACTCTCCAGAGCCGATTGACAGGCTGATTTGATCTCCTTTATTAAAGAAGCTATTAACACCACTCCATGGGTACGTCTTAAAGCCATCCACAAATGTGAAGAGAAATGACTCGCCAGTGCCATAAAACAGGTCCGACATGCGAAATGCGCACGATGACAGTGCTCCAAATATCTACAAAGTGTACAAGGTACAATCTGTGTATTAGATTAGTTGCCAATATTCCTGCTATTCCACCACTGCCTATACAAAGTGCTGCATCAAGAATCACCAATTGCATAACATTTATAAGTTTAAAAGTGCAAGGTATTTTTAACAGTATATAATTTCTTCGTTTTCATTATTAAAGTGGTTGGGACATGCCTATTCTGGTGATTGTATATTGTTTTTTATACATTTTAGATGTAAATATAAGTTTTTCAATCTTGGAGTTATGCTCACCTTGCCGGGCTGTACAACGTTATGATGTGTGGTGCTGTTTCAAATTACATATACAAAATTACAAATCAGCACGTAAGAAGTTATATAGTAATATAAAAGAGCAATCTATAAATTTCTTGTGTTTACCTATTTATACCACGATCTTTCAAAATAAGCCTACACAAATGTAATTCAACATTGTAGAACCATAATTGCATATCTATTTTGCCAGATCTTGTTATAATATTTTAAATTTTGTACGAAATTTCAACTTTTAGCAAAATATTATGCAAATACTGACAACTCTGTACTGCTCTTTATCAATGTAGATGTAGATTAGCGCCATTTCTCATAGCCAATGGTTATAACGTGAGCAATAATGAGGGTGACATGATTCCTTCCCATTATCGAAGTACATAGTTTCAACTTTTGGTTCTCGTTCGGAAAGAGTTATCAAAAACTAACTCACCTTCTTGGACAATATTTGCAGATTTTATCGTAATAGCAATGTTTTTTTATTTTGTGATTCACCCAAATATAAATATGATGATCATTTCTAACCAACAGTAAGTACGAAATTTTATTCGTGAAATATACAACAGGCATACAAGTGAAGTTATTGACTTGTGCAACGATTTATAAAATATTACAAGTCAGATGCATTGAAAACAAGTGAAATACAAATATGCACTACAAATACTTTGGAATTCTTATCGATTCAAGAAACAATGACTATATACATGTAACTTTAATATCATGTTATTTATATATTAAAAAGTATTTAATTTGATGTAGATATTTTTTGGTTTATCATTTCCTAATATGAAATGCAAATGCAATTTAGTGGATTTTGGAGTTGTGACCCCATCACCATAATGAGACACGGATTCGATATAATAAGATAGGGATTTCAAAAAGTTGTACGGATTTCGCCGTGTCTCATTTAAGTGGAATTTCTTATGGAGGTGTTACCATAAAAATTCACATCGTGTTTCTCGTTGTAATCCACATTATTACACTCAATTAGGTACTCTTGCAATAATCATAAAATAAGATAGAAATTAATGTAATCGTAAATCTATGCTGACGACAAACGGAAATGTGCTCAAGGAAGTATAGGAGCTAGTTAGAATTTTTTTTTTAGAAACGATTATTCAATAATGTTTAACTAATTATTGTTTTTGTTTCAAATCAAGGCTTTTTGACAACTTTTTGCTTTTTTATTTAACTTGTTAATCAAACCTTTTGTAAATAAGAATAAGTATAATAATTTATAACTCAGGTAAGCTGTGTCTCTTAACACTAACGACAAGACACTAAGGAGTGTGTACACATTCAATGCAACGCCAGTACAATACAGGTACAAATATTATTAAAAATTACAGCCTTAGTCATAATTTATAGCATGGTTATAAAGTGTTAATATAGCAGTTGATACTGAGATTAGATGCTAATAGCAAAGAAGAAAGAAGCAAACAACTGGAAAATTTGGGGATGCTAATTTAAAAATTATAAAGTGGCTTAGTGGTTGGAGTTGTGCTACCTTGCATGGAATTGAACGAACAACTTCTACTTAAACCAGGAAACATTGTTTTTGTATTGTTTTTATGTGGTAATCCAATAGCTGAATAGTTGAGGGAAAGCCACCAGATCTCCAGTATTCTACCTGCTGATCAGAACACAGGGAGCAATTTTGGGGTTAAAATCTTGCCGAAGGATTCTTAGCAGGGATATGATGTTTGACCGAAGCGGAAATCGAACGCAAGACGTCATGACTAAGGCCCACCGATCTTAACCACTTGACCACCCATGCACCCTTTGACTTAACTTCATGACTTAACAGAAGTCATGAAGTTACTAATTATAGATAGTAACTGATGCTAATTCCAGTAGCAAAAAATAATGCAACCGTTTCCAAATCCTTTAGCCATCAAGACATCGTTGTTGCATTGTGCATCAGTGTAGGCTCCACTGCAATTTTAGAACTTATTAGTATGGCTAGTACTTGCAGTAGATAGTTACAAACCTTATCGTCCGTGGTGAGAATGACAAGCAGGACAGGTGAGTCAATGTTCTGCATATTTCTGTACAGCTGACTAAGACTAAAGCCATGGTGTTCCGAACCAAAAGCTAGAGTCCAAGGATAGCCTTCAACTCTGGCTGGCAAACTCTTCTGCAGCTAAAACAATAATAATGATGATGATAACAATAATAATGGTGTAATAATGGCAACAGGGAATGTCACAATGGCAACAGGGAATAAAATATCAATTTTTAAAAGAATTGACAATGACAATAATTTACTCATTTGTTGAATCTACTGTAATCATATGTGTAGTTTAGTCATCTACTCCCTGAACAATGCAGGACCGTTTTGTAGAGAATATCGCTGTCAACTTACGGAGATTTTCAATATCAGTCTGAGAGGACAGACATAAATATGGTGGGGTACAGCCAATGTCAACAATACTGCTTCCATTAGATGCATTTCTCAACTGCATGGTGCACACTAATTCAGCTCCATAATGATATTGTTTCAAAGGAAGTTGCCCACAGAGTTATCTCCTTAGGAAGATCAAGCTTGGTTTCCATAGGCTTGTTTCGCTTGAAATATCGCAACAGTATCAACTGTTACGCTTGCGTGTTGCCATTGCACTTGGTATATGATTGCGTTTGCTAGATGGAAACGATTACTCAACTCTATTGTTCCCCCTCGCAATTGACTTTGACCTTGTCATTCTCAATTGACCTTGTTATTCTCAATTGACCTTGCCACTCTCAATTGACCTTACCATTCTCAATTGACCTTGCCATTCTCAATGACCTTGCCATCCTCAACTGACCTTGCCATTCTCAATTGACCTTGCCATTCTCAATTGACCTTGCCATTCTCACTTGCCCCTGCCATTCTCAAATGACCTTGCCATTCTCAAATGACCTTGCCATTCTCAATTGACCTTGCTAATCCTATCTTTTCAGCTCCAACACATCACAATAAAATGAACGGAAGGATCCATTCCCAGTAACCTAGACTTCCCCTGCTGTCCTGACAGGAAGTGTCCTTTGACTATCTAAATTGTGGGTAGATTGCATAGATATGGATCAGGTATAGAACATCAAACTGGTAGATATGACAATCCTAGAACATGCTATACATGACAGCTTTGGCATATGCTAATTATGGCTGCTTTAGGCCTTGAGCTACATGACAGCCTTAGCGTGTGCTAATTATGACTGATTAGCCATTGATCTAGATGACAGCTTTGGTGTGATTTACATACACACGTATGTACAGAATTTATGAACTGCATGTCAAATGGAGCAAAGCAGAGTGGAGGGATGTGTAAAAGAGGATAAGCGAGATGAGGAGTCGGGAACATACAGGAATGGAGAGAGGTGGAGATGTGAGTTGAGTAGGAGTGAAGTAGTGAAGGATAGGGAGTGGAGATGAGAGGAGATGGAGGATCAGGAGTAGAGGAGATAAGAGGGGAGTGAAGGATAGGGAGTGGAGGAGATGAGAGGGGAGTGGAGGGGATAAGAGGTGAGTGGAGGAGATGAGAGGGGAGTGAAGGATTGGGAGTGGAGCAGATTGGATGAGACGGGATAGAGGAATGTAGAAGCGTAAGGTGGAAAGAGGGAATGCAAGAAAGGGAAGAACACCCTAACCTGTGTAATGTGAGACTCCGCTAGTATCAATGACTCTGAGAGGAGCTCAGGTAGGGGTATATACTTCTCGATGTCTTCCAGTGTCCTACGCCTCCGCACCTCTGCCGAACTGACAATCTAAAGAATAATATGAGTTATTTAGATATGTTTAGTACTAGTAACTACACAGTATAGAAAATCACTAGTCTTCATTAGTACCAAAAATGGTACTGTAAAGAAATGGCACAGTACAGAAAGCGGCCAGTCTTCCCTAGTAATCCAACAAAACTATGACATTGCCAGCAAGAGTACAAAGACCATTTCATGTTGAATAATTTCTTGCTAACACAATAGCATTGCACGAAAAGAAACACTGTTAATATATCCAGCAAAATCATCAAGGCAAAGGAATCACAACAAATGTCCCATTTACCAGGTCCTCGTGGACTATTAAGGTCCCTGGGTATACCATGAGCTATACTTAATTGCTTCATCTGATATAATCTCACTTTAATATACAACATCTTCTGCATCAAATTAAATATCTTGTATTGCCAACAGAAATAAATATTTTAATAAGATTATAGGAACGGACTCTGGCAGCCTTCATCACATTATACAGATGCTCTGTAATGCCAACCAGCGGTTCGTAAGAAACAATTCACCTTTTAGAGGGTGAAGAAGAACCCTTTGAACGAGGGTTCACGAGAGTTATTCATCACCCTCTGAGAAGAAGAACTGTAAGAACTGTTCAAAAACCATAATAATTATGTAGACTCACTGGGTTATTTCGGTAAAATTACTTTTCAGTTTAGTAGCGTGCTTGTAGCGCGCCTTCCAATGGCGTTCCAGGACGGCAAAACCCCAAACCCCATATATAATCTAAGGTCAAGGTGACCGAATAAAAAAGGAACTTCGCCATTATTTTCATTATTTCTACTACTCTTTGCTATCTAATACTGGCACCCAAGATTTCATGACATTAACTGACCTCCCAATCCATAGATATCTGACGTCCAAGTTGATGTGGGACGGCTTTACATGCATGAGAGAAGAATTCACTACCGTCCTCATCCGTGAAGTGATTTTCATTGCAGATTGCCACAAACCACTCATTAACTGGTGCATCATCGTTGTCATACACTGCTGGTTTCCATTGGATGAAGAATGCATATAACTGATCAACCCTGCAGTATCATAGTGACAATATAACGCACAATATCTGGAGACATGCATGTATACTTACACTATACTTTATCAGACACAAATTTGTGTCTGATATTTTACACACAAAATATCAGACTAACAACTAGTGACTTATTCATTGGCTTTCCATGCTGGAAATTGGCAACAGCATTACGTTAGTCGCCACTATGATTAAAATTGAACAAATAAACATACCAAAAATAATGATGCATTTCTTGTCTGAACAAGCTTTGGTATTGCATTAGATCACGTTGAGTAGTTATACAGTAGAACAATATTAATGCTGAATTGTTTCTCCGTGAAAAAATTGCTGGCCAGTAATCAATATCTGAGATTCAACAGCTCAATGTTATATTGTTTAAATTGAATGTGAGAAGGTTTATATGAGTGCAGAACACGTAACGCACTGTGTGATTCCATTACTAGTTATACTAATAGATGGAAAGACGACTATCTTCTCGTGGGCTAAAACCTTGGGGAGGATCAACCAAGTATTGTGGCATTACGGAATCCACCATGATATATAAGACAACCTGTTCCCTATGCCTGAGTGTGGCATCAAGTGATAGTCTAACTCCATTAACAACTTAGCAGTACAGCATAAGCGGCCTATATTGATGAGGCAGACACTTAGCGGCTGATATGAATACCTACTTGTCTCTGGGTATGGAGAACCAATACTCTGGTCGTATTTTCTTGTGATAAGATTCTAATAGGCATGATTTAGACGTGCAGTTGAATGGTTGCCCTACACGAAGACACAGATACAGAGGTTGTTCTTGTAGCTGAGCTTGCTGGTTTAAATTATCTGTTACCAATCCATCTGGCAGCATCTCTGTAATGCAAGACATGATTTGATATCTTTAACGACTATAACATGTAAAATTGTTAATGATGTTCAATGTTCGTACACCATCTATAACTGTTTTTTCATGAACTGTCAATCATGAACCGCCCGTAGCTTTTACAAAACGGTTACATTTTGTGGCCACACAAGTTTGAATGATATGCAAATATTGCATGAAAGACAACTTCTCTACCTGCAATTTTACAGAGCAATTGGATTTCAAAATATTTAGGCTAGCAAGAGCAACAGAACGGCAAGCTGATAATCAAAGGCTGCGTTATCACATACAAACAGAAGACAGCAAAGATATATATTAGTAAATCATATATACTACAATTATATTAATATCACATTCCGCACAGTATTTCATAGCCAAATACATGTTTGCATAACTAATATTAAAGTATTGCGATGCTATATATCCCAGTAAAATGGTGTACTAATAACTATGTAAACCTTGAAGTTATCAGTAGCTTCCACACTGCCTCAACAGACAACTCCCAAGTACAGATAAAAAGTTAAATCAATAATAAGGTGGCTTAAGAAAATTAGTGGCAGAGGCAAAAGAGGTTGAGCAGCGTGACACAGTAATCCCATTGCAAGTTACTAATTGGCAATTTGTTTGTATTATTTTTGTAAATCTAACTAATAGATATATTGCAATCCATGCTGTGGAAAGTGAGTCCATTTTGTGACCATAGCATCAATTTTTGAGATACTTCAAAGATGTAGTAAACAATAATGACGATAATACAAAAACTTATACAGACTAATTATTGTGCATTGATATCACACCAATGAATTGCAAACAATATTTTATGTGCAGCTGTACAAAGATGCAAATCACCATTCATCACAACCAGTTGTGCATATTATGTTAGATGGCACCATTCCAATGACATGTAATAGTTAGCAAGGAAGAGCGAGTCGATACCAGAGTCTACTAGAGCTTGGAAAAAAATCTTTAGCTAATTGCGCAGCATTATTTTTTGATTAATTCTACAATTTACAGCTGTATCTAAATTGCATTGAAAAGAATATTTTATCCAATAAAAGTTTGTCTAGACATAATTGATAATTAGCTAGTGGTAGACATGCTCAACATTATTTAATATGATGTTGGATTGTGACAGCCCGATACCTCATGTAATCCAATAGAAATTTGGTAAGCATAATTAAGCACCCACAGAGAGAAGGAAGAGAGCTTTCCTACTTTGTGTACATCTAGCAGCATGTTAGTTAGCGGGGTGTCTACTGCACTACCCTAAACCGCAGCAATCTGGGCACTAACCGTTCAAAGATTCAAACAACTTTGGTTTGTCACTAAGTTTAACTGCTGCATGTAAGTGCACTGGAAGCGGAGGCTGAGGTGGTGACTTATGACCAGTGGCTTTCTTGCCAGTGGTTTTCTTACCAGCGGCTCTCCTACGAGATTTAGACTTGCTCTTCTCTGGAATGATCGCTTGGCTTGAAATATCTACACCATGAACATCTTCAGAACAAATATAGAAAGATGACTGGCCTATCCTCTGTGTAGAATTAGTTAAAACATATTTATCAAAGGCAAACTCACTAACAGGTGGACGTGCAGATACAACACTGTTCTCACCTGCGACCTTGACACCAGACACGCCAGGTGCGTCAAGTGATGACGGTGTATCTTCACCTGCTTCTGAGTGGCTTAGGAATTCTACACTTCCATTAGCTGATTTATGGGACTGGAGCTCTGACTGAAACTGTTCACTTGACTGGGATGCCGGGTCAGTTTGTCCTTGTATAACATTATCATCGTCCTCCGACTTAAAGTCATGGACCAATATATTTTCTGCAGGTTTAATATCTTGCATTGCAGCATTTAACAGATTAGATGGATTAAGTATGACAGAGTCCGAAAATGAAGGTGATGGTTTTAGAGGCACTGAAGACTGGTCCGATTTCTCGTCAACCTCGCAAGACGATGCCTGTTCTGCTACGCTATCACCGGAAACAGGGCTAGTAATACTTCCCTCAGTTAGCGTGCCTGCAGTGTTTATAATATCAGTATCACATGCACACGTGGAGTGTGGTGGGGCAGGCTTGTCAGGCAGCAAATCAGAGGCAGCAGGTTGCTGACTCTCCGTAGATTCAGCTGTTGCACTCTTCTTAGCATGGTATACGGCTGGCTTCTCGACACTTGGGTCATTCCTACATAATACAGTAGTAGAGAATTAAAATATGCTACGGTGTTTTAAATATTTTTTATGATGTTTAGATCAGACGCTGAATCTAAATTTGACATCAATGGTGGTGGTATCGCAGATCAAACTTACTGCTTCGATCAAGGCTATAAGCAACCAAAATCTAGCATTCTCCTTTGGAAAATGTTGTAATGGATTTATAGAATGTTAATTAGAATACAAACTTTCGTTTATGCAGGCATTCCATAGCTTCGATATCATGGTAGATGGCAACTGACATGACAGAGTCCATCTGTGCAATCATTGTAAACTCTTCAGCTCCTTTCTCTATGACCACTGAGTTGGACACATTAGGGTCAAACATGACAGCGTTTGGGGTGACTATCAGAACACCATCCACAGGACCCTGCCAACAAATGCAATAATTATAATAATGCATTGTTTCATCCACACCTTCAAAACCGGCCATCACCAATGTGACAGACACCTCATATAATTAAGGTTTTGGTTGGGATGGTTTGAGAGTGTCAAACACCCTTACAAAGATATAGATTTCTACAAATTGTTTTGAATTGTGATTGCGTCTGAGGTTTGACTATTTCATAATAAATACTGTCAAATATATGTGGATATGTGGACAAACACGGGCAATTACTATAATATGGTTTAGGTTGGGCCACCCTCTACAGGCACAACACATGCTTGTACATGACGCAATACCCCTACGGGTACCAACCTAGCAACCATTATTTTCGGATCAGTGATGACAGCTATATCAAAAGCATTATAGTGACGTAAGCTATAATAGCAAGATAAAAAATTCAATTTAAAATACATTCAATTCAACTTTAAAATTGAATTTAAATAAATGAGCTAAAATGCCATCCATTCAAATTAACTGAAAAAGACACAAACAGCAAATATCATAATCTAATTTCTAGGACACAAGATGCCAAAGAGGATAACCGGATACCACATACATTACTTACATGTATGTGCTGCCTTAGTGTGTGAATGGCAAACTAAATACTAGAAATGCATGTGTTCATGTGTTGCATGTGTCAATGTGTTCACAGTAAAACCACAGCATACCCACATATCACTACGACTTATATTACGTGCCCACACACCACGAGTACCCACATATCACGCATACCCACATATCACTACCGTTTACATTACGTTCCAACACGTCGCGAATACTCACATATCACACATCCCCAAATATCGCGCATATCCACACATCATGCATACCCATATATCACGAATACCCACAAATCACGTATAACCACATATCACACATACCCACATATCACAGATCCCAGATATCATGCATAGCCACATATCATGCATACCCACATATCACGCATATCTGCATATCACTTCGCTTACTTTATGAGTCCACATATCACTCATACCCGCATACTACGCACACCCACATATCATGCATACCCACATTGTGCCTACCCACAGATCACACATACTCCCATACCACGCATATCCACATATCACGCATCCCCAGATGTCATGCATATCCACATATCGCGCCTACCGAGATATGACGTATACCCACATATCACGTATACCCACATATCACATATACCCACATATCACGCATACTCACATATCACGGCTACCCACATATCACGCATACTACATATATCATGTATACCCACATATCACATATACCCACACCACCACTTACATTATGTGACGATATATAAAATGCGTGTATTTTAATGAATCTCTCAAAGCACTCCTTATCCAGGTAGGCAGCTTCATCAGTACTGAGTGCACGGGGAGGCAACGTTGACACATCGGTAATAGAATGGCAGGACGTCTCTGTACGCACCAGGTGTCCGGGGAAGGCCTTCCCCGTCTTCTTGTTGAATACATCGTGAGGATCTGGTGCATCCTGATATATTCAAGATAGAATAAGATATAATAAAGTACAAGTCTTAAACACTAACAGAAACGGTTCATATATTTTTTGTAGACTGCCTTAGGTGATGATACAATAGCAGGGCTAATGAGGGAAACCCATCTGATCTAAACATAGGAAGCAACTTTAGGGTTGAAATCTTGTTGCTCACAAATCCCTAGCAGAGTATTTTGTTGACCACAGCAGGAGCTGCATATCATGGCAAGTAGTAGTGGGTAGTCATCTTTCAATCACAAGGCTAATGGGTTCATATCACATGGTAATTAAAGAGCTGAATCTAGTTAGGTGTTAGATGAGGTCAACCAGTGGTTTAGGTTCATGCATTGTAGGGTACAATTCACTGATTTGCGGTTACAAGGTTGCAGATTGGCCAAGCATGCTTGTACCCAGTGGCTATGTATTAATGTCACGGCCATCACTTGACAGCTCATATTCATATTCTAATTTATTGGCAGCATTAAATATTTGTTTCTGATGTAACAGGTCTAGGCTCTACATTTAAAAGAGTAAAAGAAGACGATCCCTATCACGGGCAAAAGCTTGGACATTGCAACAAAATTAACCAATCATATTTTGATTGATTTGATATTGATCAATCTAACAGAATTTTCTCCATAGATGATAAAACATAAAACTACAGACCCACATGAGTCTGGGCTCATCATGTGCATGAATGACAACTCCAACACGACATCACCTTCTACATTATTGTAAGGTAGTATTGTTACTGGAACTAAATTTCAATATTCCAACAAATTTCGAAGTTTTCCCATGCACAAGTAGATGATATATAAAATATATTATGAATAGCGTGTGTCAGCTATATTGTATACAAAGACGCAATAAAGAAGGGTATCAAGCGAGCAGCATGTATAATAGCTTGGTGAGCACTAATAAGAGCGGGTATATAACTGTACTGTATGTACAGGTATGATATAATTATATATATGCATATATATATAATATTATACATGTATATAAATACATGTGTATATAATTATACATGTATAATTATAACATATACATTGTACCTGTACAGTGGAACATGGATAATTCAACTTTCAGGGGACTGGAGAATTTTGTTTGAATTATGAGATGTTTGAATTATC
>JAOQGN010310940.1:0-14937 GCA_027564295.1 Himantozoum antarcticum
ACACCCAAACGATCTCACATCCCTGACATCGTTCGGTCATCGAAAATTTTTGTTTGCCTGTTATGTTTCAAATACTCAAGGACCGTTCTGGTCGACGCCTTAACGGTAGTGTAGACTACTACCTAGTTACACCTTAGCTAAGATAACAGATGTATAGGGTGTAGACTACCATCGTTCTGTTCCATTCAGTTACCATCATTTTGATACCATAGTTTTGTACCATCGTTTTGAAGGTTTGAGAGAATGAGCGGAGAGAGCGGCGAGAGCGGCGAGAATGATGATGAGAATGATGATGAGAATGATGATGAGAATGATGATGAGAATGATGATGAGAATGATAAGAATGAGGATGAGAATGAGGATAAGAATGCTGAGAATGATGATGAGAATGATGATGAGAATGATGATGAGAATGAGGAGGATGAGAATGATGAGAATGATGAGAATGATGAGAATGATGAGAATGATGAGAATGATGATGAGAATGATGATGAGAATGATGAGATTGTATATTACACACAAAAGTTAGTATGATGTATGATTGTTTCTCGTCTCGATGCGATGTGATAAGAAAGTACTATATCAAAATGGAAATCACACCATCACCTTTAGTCCGTCTCGGGGAGAGTGACGGGGAGGATGTTCGGTCAGAGACACAATCCTCAAACTGCACACTGTGGTTTGGCCGATGAAGGATTGATGGGCTCTACCACATTTTCCTTTGTCGGGGACAGTCATTTCTTTAACTTAAATTTCTATCCAAATAGTTAATATCATTCATTTGTCGTTTGTTAGGAGTCACACATTTTGTCCAATCTCAGATTTAGAGCGTTTGTCATTTTTTGGAGTTCACACGTCACTGTGGTTTCTATTCACGGGTGTTCACAAAAGTGTTTGCACTAGCCTTTTTTCAGGCAAACACACGTGTTCACGCATTTACCTAAGTTTCTACACACCTTCTATATCACTGGGTGTCAGTGATAAATAAAATGTTTGTTTAGAGAAAAAACTATTTATGTTCTATCACCATCGTTTTGGTTTATCACCACCGTCTTGATACCGTCGTTTTGAATGGGTGAAAGACAAAACTTATTTATGTTTCATCACCACCGTTTTGGTTTCTTCCAACATTTTGGTACCATCGTTTTGATACCGTCGTTTTGAATGTTTGTTGAGTGTTTGACTTTTGTTTGAAGGAAAAAATTATTTATGTTTCATCACCAGAAAAAACATTTATGTTTTGTCACCATCGTTTTGGTATCTTCCCATCAAAAGACAAAAAAAGATAATCTGACGTGAGGTTTGAAAGAAAATGCTCAGCCCGGTTGACGAGGTCCGCACGGGTATTTACACAGTTTTGACAATCTCTTTGTTCGGGCAAACACACACGTTCAGTCATTTACCTAATATTTTACACGACTTTGGAATGCTACCGTCTATGATTTTTTTGCAGGTGTCAGTGATATATGAAGAAGAAACTAATGTCTCAAACCATTGTGCCCGGTTAATGCTACGGTGAGCATGGGTTCAGGGTAGTTGCGTATGAGCCAACATCAGTCGTTTTAAAACCCGCCCCGGTCAAACATAGTAAAACTTACGTACACTCGGAAACCGACAGCCTTTTAAAAAACCAGAGAAAAAACCACCTTCTGTCAACCCGAGATACCTTTTGTGAGAACGGTGCAGACTACCATTCATGCATAAAAAACATGAATTTTGCATGAGCAAGATTAAAGTACCCAGCAGCCCCAAATTCAAAATGTTTTGGACAAAATAAAAATAACTTCAAGCTCAAGTGTGGCAGAACATATTCTTAAAAAACATTTTTTGTCTTCCCTCACTTAACTTTTCAATTATGGTTGGAGGTATGCATTCTTCAACTTTTGGTTGGAGAACGGTGCAGACCACTATTCTCCAACCATACGCTACAATAACAAAGAAATTTTTTCTTAAGGTGTAACTAGGTAGTAGTCTACACTACACGCGCGCGTTATCTTAGCGAAGGCACAAGTAGGTAGTAGTCTACAGTACTGCTAAGGCATAACTAGGTAGTAGTCTACAGCGAGGTCCGTCAACCCGAGAAAACTACGGGTGAACGTACCGTTCTTGACGAGGGAGCGATGCAGGGATGGGGTGGGAGGAGGCGCCCGGTCATTCACGGCGGATGCGAGGGGCGGTTGTTGGCGATGATGAGGTTTGCCATCGGGAACCAGACGGAGCTCCTCTCCATACGACCGCGTGAAGTTAGGTCCGCCATTTTGTGGTACCCCATACCGAAAACCGCAACCCGGTGATCTAATGGTCGCCCGTCCTCCACCTGTCCCGACCGCCCGTAGTCACTTTAGGAACACTGGTTTACTCAAATTTTGAGTTTCTCGTAGGCTAAGTTTGTAGGCATCGTTCCGGGTACATTGCTGGGGGTGGGGTGGGGGCCCCGGAGAACGATATTGAAAATCGGGCTATCCAGTGTCCTAGTTATGGGTAGGGTACTGATCTGCTCATACATTACAACTAGTGTTGCTACTGTGAATATTACCTAGCTTTGTTGCGATGTCTATTCAATGGTCCAGGTCCTAATCTAAAGGAATGCTCTGCTACATCAGCATAGTCCAGATGATCTTCACCCATTCTAAAAACAAAAATTGAATAATTGTACAAGTTTAGCCTGCTACCTTCAAGGCAGGTCATAGACTATTGCACAATCGAATTCTTTGTATGGTGTCTAAACTAATTTACATTTGAACTAGTTCTGGTTGCTTATCCCTAGGGATAAGAGAGTTCTATAGCTAGACTATTATTATTATCAAAAGTCAATGAGAAACTCAATGTCAGAGAAACATCCTGCTCAGATTTATATTTATTAATAAAAAAAATATTTGCGCCTAATTTTAAATATTAAAAACTTGATTTGTCATAAAGTGAAACTTAACAGAAACGCTCAGTGCGCAGACCCATAAGGCCACACTCAGTAAAGTATTAGGTCTATGTCCGCTCACTCATGCTATTTCGAGGGTTAATAAAATCGAAATGATCACTCACGCCTGTTACAAACACTAGTAAATGCAAAAATCAAAAGGCCCACTCTCAGTGTAATAGATCACAACCCTCTCTGACTGAGCCAGTATAAAATTTTATTACTGGCACTCACAGGCTTCCAAACCAAACTGTGCAAATCAAACCAAAAATTGACTTCTTGCTGGCATTCACATGTATTTTTCGCAATTTAATAGTATTTTTGAATAAAAAACATGAATTTTTGCATGAGCAAGATTAAAGAACCCTAGCACTCCCCAAATTCAAAATGTTTTGGACAAAATAAAAATAACTTTGAGCTCAAGTGTGGCAAAACATATTTTTAAAAAACATTTTTTGTCTTCCCTCACTTAACTTTTCAACTGTCGAAAATGAAAAATGATAAAATAAAACGCCTCGCTCACTCCCATGTGTAGGTGAAAAATGTGGACACAGACCTAACAATTAACTGAGTGTGACCTAAGTGATAGCAATCCAAAATATTGCTAATTTTAAAAGAAACTAACTAAATTATCTATCACTTTTATGATTGGTCAAACCGGCCAAGTCCGGCCCAGTCTTGTCCGTCGCTCTATGAGGGTCAAGGTCATCTTACGAAGGATAATAATAAGCAAAAACGGGTGAACCAATAGTTATATAGCCATGCTATGGAACTAAACATATGATGTGTTCTGCTTGAGCATTAACACTGTTGAGCTTACACAGAATTTGCTCTGTTGTATACTGTGTTCACGCGACACTGGGATGCACGTCTTATAGGTGAGATTTCTTTTATTCAAAAAGGAACTCAATTTCTAAGGCACACTGATTGTACATTGTAAATAATTGTGTAAAACAGATCTCACTTTTTAGACGCATGTCTTAATGAGGTGCATGTCATGATATCGCATGTCATGATATGCATGTCATGTCGCACCCACCTATAAGACGTGTGTACCAGTGCCGTCAGAATACGGTAGATATGTGGGGTCAGTACGGCGCATTTCTGTGTAATAGTGTGTGTGTGCACTGTAATCCTATAACAACTGTGTGAACACAAATTCTGTGTGTATTTCTAGTTCCATTTGGTTCATGTGACTATCACTCTGATCTTCCAACACCTCCCTAGATATGGCGGGTATACCTAATGACTAGAGTTCTATGCATGTTATTCCAAATTGCAAAGACAAAGGCAGTCAATCCTCACCCTTAAACTATCAAGCAATCTCTCTACCACCAATACGTTCCAAATCACTCGAACATGAAATGCTCATGGCATCAGATCTCAATTAGATTCCAATAACTCACGTACTGACAACTGACACCAACATAGTTTTGGAATTAAACATAGCTGAAACTCAGTTATCGACCAACCAACCGGTATGATCTGGTAAACAATTGTGATAATAAGTGTGCAAACTGAAATTACTGTACTAGACTTTGCAAAGCTCTTGATGTTGTCCATTTTAGTAAACTTATCTTAAAGCTGAAGGCATACATTATGGAATTCGCAAGCAAACCATCAATTAGTTAGAGGGGTGGCTAACCAATAGGCAGCACATGATGGTTCTAGGTGGAAGTATATCTAGTCACATCATGTAACATCTGGTGTGCCTCAGGGATCGGTGTTTGACTCCCTGCTGCTTTTACACTACATAAACGATATGCCAGAGAGCATCAATTATATTACACTCAGGCTGTTAAAGGCCAGAATTATTCTCAGAATCTGCAATCGGACTTGTCAAGCCTTGACAACGGGGCTAAAACTTGGTAAATTACGTTTAATATACGTCTAAATGTGAGCAAGCTTCTGTAAAGGGGGGCAAGGAAATATGTCCCAGTTATGTAATGAAAATATTTAATGGCAATGACATTGTCTGAAAAGTTTGACATTTTAACATTTTAATCATATTGGTGTCACTGTTGATATTGACAACCCGCGGACTTTGGCAAGTACATTTTAAATCTAGCACAACACTCATCTACTAAACTGCATATATGCTAATGAGATCACTATAAAATGTCAACCAATTGGTTGGAAGGTCTAAGAGGCCTAGTTGGTAGCGCGCTTGCCACTCTGGTTGGTCTTGCAGCAATGACGGGAGTTGACTGAAAAGACTCTCACTTACGACCTGGAGGTTTTTGTCCCTTAGAAGGTTTTTCCACCTTCTACGGGACACTTTCCACCTCCACCTTTCCACCTTCCACCACACTACAATACATACCAGTATACCAGCATTACCATTTAAAATAATATACCTGGCTAGCCCGATATTATTACATGCATATGCGTAAAATAGAATATGCCACTATTTGTGGGGGGAGGGGTTGCCCGATTGCAAAGAAGTGGAGAACTACATTGTTAACTGTGAAGAATCGAAAAGTACAAAATCCTTGTCGCTTAAAATCGAAGAATGAAGAAATGAAAAAAGAGTCCCTGCTCAAAAGTGGAAAAAGTGCTTACGTGTGAAGAAGTGCTTACGTGTGAAGAAGTGCTTACGCTTGAAGAAGTGGTTTTTAAGTGTTACAATTACTATGAAGACAGAATTGGGTGGTCCTCCCTCCCCCCTCCCCATTTTCAGGCCTGTACGGTATGATATACTGGTGTGGTCACCTTATCCCTCCAAGAACAAACAGATTATTGATTATTGAATGAGATAACAGGAAAGCATTTGGCTGGGTTTTTAAGAAGCGATGGAAAGATGAGAATAAGTGACCAAATGCCTTTAAAGTGCTGGGAAACAAATCCTTCCAAACATTCAAGACGTATCTTAGCATTGATGGGAAACTATGAGCTCTGACATCAAAAAGTATTAATTTTTTAACAGATCCTGTAATTTTAACCACACCCTTTGCTAGTCACTACTAATAAAAAATATTGCACCATTACATTGCAATGAGTGTGTGCGTGATCGGTTCTGGCAAAAATTTGTCAAAACTAAGATTGTGCAGCCAATGCAGAAGAATTAAGTGATAGGTGAGACTGTAACAGAAGACAGGAAGAAATGAGAAATCTTTCAGGGATGCTTTGGCTTTCCAATAGTTATTGTAACCTACGTGAACGATGATTATATAAATATTAATTATATAAAATTTAAATTAAATAATATAAATATTTAATAATCTTTGCCCGCCATAACAATAGCCAGTACTCACTTTTTGCAGAGAAAATGAGAGCAACCAACTAGAATGTGTATACAGTGTACACACGTAACTGCCAATACAACCAGCAACACAGTTCCCACCTATAACAGAAACAGATAGCATGCAAACAACATAAGTATATAGTGCATGGTGTATAGGCATAGTACATAGTGCATAGTACATATTGCATAGTGCATAGTACATAGTACATAGTGCATAGTGCATAGCACCTAGTACATAGTGCATTGTACATAGGGCCTACTGCATATTATAGTGTATAGCGTATTTAGTACATGTATAGTGGTTAGTGCATAGTACATAGTGCATAGTGCCTGGTGCATAGGGCCTAGTACATAGTGCTTGGTGCATAGTGCATAGTGCATAGCATTAGTACATTCAAAATGGAGCATGATTACAAGTGTATTTGCACACTCAGGCAACGAATATATATGAGAAAAAACACAGACTCCGAGGCTATCGAAATCCGCTCAGATGACAATATGGATGCTTTATTGATTGCTTGTTAAACTATTGATTATTTTCTTTTTGTATGGACTTTTACACCTCCTGCAAAGGACCACCTGCAAAGGACCACCTGCAAAGGACCACCTGCAAAGGACCACCTGCAAAGGACCACCTGCAAAGGACTACCTGCAAAGGACCACCTGCAAAGGACCACCTGCAAAGGACCACTGCAAAGGTCCACCTGCAAAGGACCACCTGCAAAGGACCACCTGCAAAGGACCACCTGTAAAGATCCACCTGCAAAGGACCACCTGCAAAGGACCACCTGTAAAGGTCCACCTGCAAAGGACCACCTGCAAAGATTATGCTATTGAACTACTAAATAATTGTTCTGAACATTTCTTAACTATTCTGAATGCAAATATCAGAAGCTTGCGTCAAAATTTTTCCTTTCTTGGTACTTTGGTATATATAGTCGTATTAAACTAATAATAATAAATTATATTTGGTTACAACGCATAATTTCAAACATTGGTTCATGGGTGACTTTTGTGTAGAATGCAAACCATATGATACTGGCAATTTTCAACTTTCCTTTTCAAATATTAATACTAATTTTTTTATCTTAAGTGTTAACTGTCGAAGTTTACGAAGTAAGTTTGACGAATTTACACGCTTCTTTTTTCTGTTAACTATACATTTGATATAATTTGCGTCACTGAGACCTGGTTTTATGACAACGAGATACAATTTTTAAACTGGATAATTATGTTTTTTCAGGTACTCAAAGGCTATCTAGAGGAAGTGGGGCTGGAGCATTTGTGCGCAGTGGCTTCGCTATGAACGCAGTGATGGTGGAACTGTCTGGGGCTGATGTGCATTCCTTCGGATTGACGGGTGATACTGCAGTTTCATCCATCAATGTAACAACAACTTATCGTCAACCTAGTGCAGATCTCCATATCTTCTTAACTGATTTCGAATGTTTCTTGTCAGCAGCAGGTGGGGAGAGTATTGTAATATTAGGCGATCTAAATATCGATTATCTTAATGAACAAGTAAGTGCTACATACAAAAATATAATTTTTACCTATAATTTTACTAATGCCGTTATCATTCCAACACGCTACTCAGAACAACACAATAAATGGATGTGTCTTGACCATATACTTGCTAATATCAGACAATTGATATTATCATCTGGTACCATACATTCTGATCTAAGTGATCACCTACCAACTTTTCTAATGACGGAAATGCATTTACCAGAAAAGAATGAACATTTTCAAGTGAAACACGTGAATTATCAGAAACTCACCGAAAGTTTATCAAAAACTAACTGGCACAACGTATATATTGGAAATGATGTAAATGAATCGTATAACAATTTTTTAGATACCTTAAAACAGCTATTAGACAATGCAGTACTATCAAAAGTAAAAACTCAAAACTGCATAGATCGAACATTTGTTTCAAACCATGGATCAGTAGCGATTTGATAAACACAATAAACAAAAAAGAGTATTTTCATAAACAAATGCTAAAATCTCCACTCCATACAATGTTAAAAGCCAAATATATCAAATTAAGAAATGAATTGACCACTCAATTGAGAAATGCTAAATATAGCTATTATAAAAACTGCTTTGAAAGCTGTTCTAATCCATCACAATTATGAAAGCTGTTAAACAATCAAATATTAAAAGCAATTCCTAATAACATCTAATTACCAACAAAGCTTTAACTTCATAACAATTCAGAAAAAACCGTAATTGATGAGCTGACATGGCAAACGAATTAAATTCATATTTTAGTAACATTGGTTTGGAACTAGCGACCTAAGTAGTGTTATAGGGACTTTGGATGCCTCTAAAGTAGTCATTAACCCTAAATAATGGACCAATGAGAAGAGTGGAATTTTGAAATTGACCAATCAGTGACAAAGATTGAGTAATTTTACCACCGGGTGATGTTGTCGAATGGACGGTGTGTTGGGGGTAGGAGTTGGTTTGGTTTGATGGAGGGTTTGGGGATGGAGGAGGAAAGGCTGGAGGGGGAGCGAAGGGGATGAGAGGTGGGAGGTAGTGGTTGATTGAAGAAGAAGAGTTTGAAGGTATGTGAAGAAGGAGTTTCGAAGGTGTGTGAAGAGTTTGAAGGTGTGTGAGAAAGGAGGAGAAGGAGAAAAAGAGTTCGAAGGTGTGAGAAGAGTTCAATGGTGTGAGAGGAGTTCAAAGGTGTGACAAGAGTTCGAAGGTGTGAGAAGAGCTTAAATGTGTGAGAAGAGTTCGAAGGTGTAAGAAGAGTTCGAAGGTGTGAGAAGAGTTCGAAGGTGTGAGAAGAGTTCGAAGGTGTGAAAAGAGTTCGAAGGTGTGAGAGGAGTTTGAAGGTGTGAGAACAGTTTGAAGGTGTGAGAACAGTTCGAATATGAGAACAGTTTGAAATGGAATACATTACTTCAAGTACTAGCCACTTTGTCAACATTAGATAGGAGTGACGATCCTTTCTCAGAGGCAGATAGAGTGATACTGAGCATAGGTGAGCCACTTTGTCAACGTTAGATAGGAGTGATGTTCCTTCATCAGCGAGAGCACAAGTGATACTGAGCATGGTAGGTGCATAGTTGACAGAATGACTAGGTGATTATCCAATAGCATCACTCGAAGCTCCTCCCACCATATATGATTTGATAACTTTTGTATTTAGATTGGTTTGATTGGTTAGTGAGATTGCAACTTAATGCCATTTATATCAGTCTAAATGAACCTTCATCTGCAAAAGTTTGAGCACTAATGAAGGCAAGGAGTGTTAGGGTGTAAAAGTTAGCGAACAAAATCCAAATAGTGGGCCAGATGGATTTTTTACTCAAATTATATTTTATTGATAATGTAGATTTGCATGTGACAGAACAAATGTTAATGTAAAGGTCATTAAACACAATCACATATTTCATGCTTATTTAGTAAGATATGACAAACAGGCAGATGCTTCTACCATGTCCATTACAGTCAATATCTTCATACATCTCTTTGTAGCATTATGGACTACAATCAGATGGAATAATGGCACTCCACCACCTCTCTTCCATCTCTTTTTCCTTTAATTGTTTTTGCCTTTCTTCCTCATCCACATCATCATCCAATTGACTCATGCTTGGATGAACTATGAGGGAAGATTCTGAAAACTCACTATCACTGACATCCATATCAGATTCCCATCTGTAAATGTAGTAAAATATATAGGTTATCTCAGTCAACACATCTGTGTGCTACTTGCAATGTCAATTTTTAAATCCAAATGCATTTACATAATCAAAATTCATTCATACACTCCTATGTTCTATTCACATACTTTGGGCAGTTCACGCATCCTTGATCCATTCATTTTGAAATAAAAATATATTATCGAATCGTTCATTAACTTTCGAATCATTAACACACTTTGATTCATTTACTTTCGATCAACTTTCGAATATTATGATTTCTAACCGTTTCTCTGAGATTGATCCACACGAGTGTCTCGCTATCAGTCATTTGTTTGCACTGCTCACAGGGTGCAAACGAGCACACGCAACAGGCTACATACGTCTTGTTAGTGCATGGTTGACACAAGCCGATATCAGTTTTACCTCCACAATAGCAGTTTAATTGTATAGGAGACATTTCTTCGCATGAGGAACAGTTACAGAGTTTGTCTGACATTGTTGATCACTACAAAGTTGAAAACAAAATGATCTTTCCTCTTTGAAAGTTTATGACTGTTTTATAAATAATTCATTAAATAAGAATGCATACAGTCCATTTGAAGGTTTACACTGGAGTCAAACATTCGTAAAAGTGTGCATAATTTGCAAGTATATGATGAAATTAACTTGCAAATGTATTAATAATTAGAAGATGTGTGAAGAGTTTGAAGGTGTGAGAACAGTTCGAAGGTGTGAGAACAATTCGAAGTAGCGAGAACAGTTAGAAGTTGTGAGAAAGCTCGAAAGTGTGAGCACAGTTCAAAGATGTGAGAATAGTGCGAGGGAGTGAGAACAGTTCGAAGGTGTGAGAACAGTTCAAAAGTGTGAGAGCAGTTCGCATGTGTGATAACAGTTCACAGGTGTGAGAGCAGTTCAAAGGTGTGAGAACAATTTGATGTTGTGAGAGCAGTTCGAAGTTGTGAGAACAGTTCGAAGGTTTGAGAACAGTTCAAAGATGTGGGAACAGTTTGAAGGTGTGAGAACAGTTTGAGGGAGTGAGAACAGTTCGAAGGTGTGAGAGCAGTTCGCATTTGTGAGAACTCTTCGAAGGTGTGAGAACAGTTTGAAGTTGTGAGAGCAGTTCACATGGGTGAGAACAGTTCGAAGGTGTGAGAACAGTTCGAAGGTGTGAGAACAGCTCAAAGGTGTGTAAAGAGTTCAAAGATGTGTGAACAGTTCGAACACGTGAGAACTGTTTGAAGGTGTGAGAACAGTTTGAAGGGGTGTGAACAGCTCAAAGGTGCGTGAATGATTTGAAGGAGAATAATATATATTTCACAGTAATAATGTTATGACTTACATTTTCTATGCAAACACTAGAGTGAGATATTGAAGTGACTGCTGTTATCACTTTGTTTCTAGTGCTGCTGGTTATTGTGAGACAGACAATACACAGAGAGTAAGACGAGATTGGCGACGCCTAAACATATATAATATGTTTATTGGCACCTGGAGTTCAGGTCCACAATGGCAGCAGAAGAATGGCAGTAATCAATACAATATTAATGGTTCACTTATAAATGTAATATCTAGTAGTACACGTCTGATCACTTTAAGCACAGAACTGAACTGAACTAAGCACAGAATATCACAGAACTGAAATACATGGATGACGATTATAATAGCAGTTAGGTAGCAAGGCATTTATAGAAGATTAACTGCTATTATCTATTGTTCTGTCGGATAGCAAGCTTACATACTAGGTGATTATGACAGGTATTGCCTGGCTAGTAGATAGTCACAGTCAATGGGAATCCGAGTAGCAAGTAGCTGTCCATTATATTAGCCGTACAGGATACATGTAAGCTCTCTTGGATCATAGAGGATAACTGGATCTTGATTTATGTGATATGATCACCATACTGCATAACTCTGTAGCACAGTCATCAGATATACAGCATACAAGTGGCTCCTATCAACTGGTAGTTATCCTTCTCTCCTGACACTGGAAGATGATTCAGCACTGGTACAATCTGCAGGCCAAGAGCTGTCTGGCAAGGAGAGCGGTAAGAATGCACAACCATAACATATCCCGCACCGTTTGAGAGTTAGGGGGCCCCAACTCTCCAAATAACCATTCGAGGTTAAGATTTTTTGGGGGCACTGAGCTGAGCTGTTGTCAGCTAGTCGGCTCTCTACCTCCATTCCGTGATCCCTCAATCTCTGCACAGTATGGGATACGCTATGCTATGCAAAACTCACATTGCTCTGCATACCAGGAGGAGCCTCGGTTCCTACGTCAGAAGGTAGAGCAGGCTCATAATCTGATGCAGAGCTAGAGACTCCGGTGAGAGGGTGTGAAGCCACAGAAGGTTGTCCACCATCACTATCCTCTAAAATGCCATCATCCAAAATGGAATCTGTATCAGCCAAATGTAAAATCTCAGGGTCATCTACATCCATGGCACTCCAGTCAGCAGGTGTTGCTCCAGTCTGTTCAGGGGTGCTCCTATTCTTCTGCTGTGAGTGAGTGAGACATAGTAGTGTAATAATGGTGGGGAGAGGTCTTCTATCAATGTAGTTCCGAGCAGTGATGATTTGTGAGTTCTATGCCTATTGCTTTAAGGCAATAGCTGAGGAATCGTACTCACTCGTAGCTACTCTACTATTGATCATTGATCTCTCCCACTACAGAACTACTAAACTAGCGGGAGATTCCGTGAGACCTGACAATATGTCAATAGTCACGTGATCAATCACAAAATACTCCGGGGTCATATGATCGCGATGGCATAGGTTGCCAAGCGGATGTTATTGTGACCAAGGCTAGTCTGAAATAAACGGTCAAGGCTGGTTTCTTACATTCACCCGGGCTACTGTTACTGCGCAACAACCACACGCAGCAACTACTGTGGCGCCCTATTCGGTGAATACTGATGTCTATGTCTATATGAAGGTGACTTAAACATCCTTCCTGTTCAGATAATAATTAAACAGGGAAATGGATCCAATTTAAATTAATTCCACAAAATTAATCAGATGTACACCCATTTATAGAAACCTGCCCTCTCCCATGATACAATCCTGTGTCATAGGATTGCCGTACCACTGGGGTGTCCTTCTATTCTGTTTTGTCTCACTATGCGGTGGTTTTTCAACAGATAGCGTGGACTTAGATGCGACTACTGCACCTTTAGGTTTTAGTACAGTAGTGGCTGCACCACGATTCTGCCTACTAGCCCTCGTCGACTTCTGTTGGTATAATTACTTCGACGGGCTCCATTTCGACCAGCATTTGCCTTGGGCTCGACATTGCTATTATCTGGCACTGTAGGGACAGTTCCCAGACTAGGTTTATCTTGCCTAGCAAAATGGAGTCGGCCTCCAGTTGACGTTTGAGGTGCAGTAGTAGTAGTCGAGGCATTTTGGGTACCCAATTTTTGTGCAGCGACCTTGGGGTCAACTGGATGTTTCTCAACTGGCGCAGTTCTATGGTATCTCTTGAGCTGAGACTCATTAACTATAGACTTGTACTGGTAGTACAAGGTTGGTATGGTTGGTAGGTATGGTTGGGGTAGACGTCAATTACTTTGAAAGGCCCAGCAAACTGAGGTTCCAGCTTGGTACTTACACCTTTCCTTCGTCGACGACTGTCAACCAATACCTCCTCTCCAACGCCGTACATCCAGTTACCTTCATAATTAGAAGGTATGGTGGCATTTTGTCACTCCCTTAACAACTCATGCACTTGCTCTAGTCGACGCTGGAGGTTGGTGACATACTCCGTGTGGGTTTCCAATGAGGGAATGCTGGCACCATAGACGAGCATATCTGGGAGCCGACACTGTCTTCCTAGCAGGAGAAAGTTTGAATTTTCTTGCGTAAAGGAACTATGTGTCGCTCTGAATGCTCGCATTATCTGTGGCAGTAGCTCATCCCAACTGTCTTGCCTAAGTGTATTCTGCTTTAGCAGACACCTGAGCGAGTCACCGAGTGTTATGTTTCCCCTTTCCACCACACCATTGCTCTGTGGATGGTACAGGGTGGTATGGGTGTTATCTACCCCCCAGAGGTTGCACAATTCCTGAAATAAATCAAACTCAAATTGTGCACCTCTATCAGAGTGTATACACTTTGGTAGACCGAAGTAACAGGAAACCCGCTTATCCAAAGCTTCGGCGATCTCCGACGCTGTGGCATCAGGTATGGCTATAGTGTCCTGCCATCTGGTAAAGTGGTCTGTTAGTACAAATATCCACTTGTTACCAAATTTGGTCATGGGCATTGGGCTGACTAAATCAATAGCGACTTGTTGCCATGGGCGACCAACTAGAAGGATGTCCATTTGCCTTTCCAGACATTCGACTCTTCTTTAATACTTGACAGGTATCGCAGGAGCTGATTACATGTCGTATAGTGGATGACATGCCTGGCCAAAACCAGTCAAGTTGTATCCTCTTCATCGTACGCATGTAGCCAGAATGAGCCATAGTGTGACAGTCCCACACTACCTTCTGTCTAAGCGATTTTGGACATATTGCTGCATCCCGGGCTCGACTCTTACCCATTTTACATAGAATCTGGACTGTGAGGACACCATCGTGTCTGAGTGTCATTACAGACAACATGTTGTTTAATCCTGTCAGATCCGCACTACCTAGTGACAGGGTGCTTTGACGAATCTGTGTGTCCGTCTCGACAGCCCGGTGGACAATAGACAAGTATCCATCTCCCTTCTGTAGCCCCCTCAGAGATGGCTTATCACTGCGAACAGTAGATGGCCTATCCTCTGAACTGCTACAGAGTACGGCATCAGTTACTGATGATTTGCCTCTACCAGTGGTCTTCCTTTGGTGGGTCATGGCAAAACTGGTTGCAGGTAGCTAGGTTGCACCTTATTGCTGTCCCATGAAACCACCGGTCTTGCACACTCTGCCACCGGCAAGTCAAAATCATCCCCCTGGGTTGTGTGTCGATTTTGGACAGAGGGCAGAACCTTTTTGGCCTTAATATAGTCGACATTGCGACCACTAAACATTGTCACTGGCTGGCGAACAGGTAACAACCTGTCACTACCCAAATCTGATGCTGGCCCTGAGCTGACAGAGAGGTGAGCTAACGCTTCCTTTGTCTGC
>JAOQGN010311051.1:0-14931 GCA_027564295.1 Himantozoum antarcticum
CATGCCAACTAGAGCTCCCAGGCAGTGACATCTGGCCCTAGCCCCCTCTCTATTGCCTGGGCTCTGTGATAGTCTGTCTCCCTCCCTCTTTACCGGAGGGGGACAAGTTATTACAATATACATAGCAAGTTATGTACATAGCCTAGAAGTTACTGATTGTTTGATATAATATTGTGGGCTGAGTAATATTATCATTAAATTTACTGCAATATATCCGTAATTACTAACCATATTCAACTAGAAATTTTCTATTTTAAATTAAATTAGTTTAGTTTTATTGATTACATTAACTGCAAACGACTAACTGGGTTTTATAAAGAGAGGTATGGAAGATCTGGGATATTGTAGGCCTATATTTTTCCCTATGGGCCATGGAGTTGTATTTTCATAATCACACATGTTTGCTCCAACTCCGCTTGCTCATGTTATCTCAAGAGAGATGAATATGTGCATAGTAGCAATGCCGGCTTTCACACATCATAGTGATATCATTTTTTGTCCTGCTTATTTCTTGTCAAGGGCTGCTATTATCTTACAGGTTTAGCCAAGCGTCTCTAAAATTATGGTCTCTAAATATGTTAGCAAATTTCTGATTAGCGAACTGTAAATATGTCAACTGATATTTTACACTGTAAATTTGCAACATTGATTGTTTGTGGAAAGTGTCTTAACTGGACCTAATATTCCGCGAAGATTTGCAGCATCAATATTTTTGTCTTGTAATGTGCCAGCGTTTATATCTCATGTGTTACTGTTACTTTAGCAGCATGAAGGGCACAGATGGTATGGAGGTAGATGACGTAACAAGATCATCTAGTGACTTTGAGAATGAGCTTCCTTTAGCTGCTAAAATGAGAGAGGACATTGAAGCAGCTTTATCTAGATGCTTCCACTACCTCCGGTTTGTATCGGTATATCTGCACATACCATTGCGCATCAGTAGGGCTGCATCGATTCATCGAATCGTGACATTGAACATCAAATCGAAAATGGAGAAGTAGAAAATCAAGATAGTCCTATTAGTTACAACCAAACAGAGCTGCCATTTGATCTGCAAATAATAAGTGAAATGAAATAATGTTATCCAAAGCTACATTCAAATATTAATTGATATTTTTTGGTTTTTCATTCCTGATCAGTAACGGAGAAGCATATTTATGCATATTTATGGAAATGCAAATAATGAATCATTTATAATCGAAAACGTTGTCTAATCGAGGTGTTTTCCGCATTTTTGTGAATCGTTGCAGCCTATTCATCAGTAATGTAAAAAAAATTTATTATGCTTGGTACTTGTACGAACAATGTACCAAGCATTGTTCGTACGAATGGTACTCAACAGTTACTGAGACACCTTTCTGTTTTCATATAATTAGCTTTGATATAATTTGATAATTTTGATAATTAGATTTCATATAATTTGATACAAAAAACGAATGCAAATGTTTTTTTCAATGTACCTGCTGGAAGAAATTTTTTGGTTGGAATTGATCTTACTCTAATTTCTCTAATCCCTTCAAAACATTTGGAGTTATATTATAAAATTTAAAGGTTTTATGTAGAAAACAACATTTTGTGTGATATTAAATCTTGCTAGTTCAAAATTCACTAAAAATTAAGTCGGTTAATTCAATTTTGTGACTGAGGATTTCCCAGCAAAATTAAGTCTGCTAATACTTTCTTACAGTTAAGTAGGGTTACAGAAAATTAACCCTATTTTCATGCGATAGCGCTGGGGCAGAAAAATTCAGTTAGAATTGTAATAGCTAAAGATTATGCACTAAATATAGACTTGCATTTCTTCGTTGCAATACTAAATCGAATCGGGTCCCCCAATTTTTGTATAGGCATGGATTAATTAGAAAATGGATAAATCTTTAAGAATTATAGCCTTCATTTCATGGAAACCATGAAATTTAAAATTGAACTTTTAAAATGGAAACTGCCTTTTATTGCTAGTGTACACACTTGAAAATACATATTAAAATTAAATGCATTAACTGTTGTTGGGCTTTGCCGTGGTGAAGGAATTGTATGCTGCAAGCTGTCAATTTCGTGCTATTGTTCTTTTAACACCAGCCCAAATTTCCCAGCCATTCTCATAAATGAATGTTATGATTCTTGTGATATTGCCTAACACTTTGTCGGATTACTGTGGTTTGCCTTTGAAAGCTAATGGACATCATTGTAGTGGTCAGTGGCGGCCATGTCAGTAAACAAAATCTGCTGACCGATAACCTATATTTTTATTTAGAACTTGTCTGCGTGTTTATATTTTTGCTGACTATTTGTACGCTCTAGGTTGCAGATATTTCTTTGTGCAATACCTGAATTGAAAGATGAAACCTTGCTGGAAACCGTTCACAAAGAAATGATCTCAGAACTTGAGGAGTTCCTCAAGGTAATGCATTCAGACCCTGTCATATCGTAACATTTCACATATTTTGTGTATACCTGTATGGTGTGATTATATTTATGTATTAGTTCCATATACAAGTCACTTGTTGTATGGTGTCATCTGATGTTGTATGATCCCATCTGATGCTGTATGATGTCATCTGATGTTGTATGATCTCATCTGATGTTGTATGATGTCATCTGATGTGGTATGATGTCATCTGATTTTGTTTGAGGAAAGAGTTTCCTACTATCGGTTTAATTTTCGGTCTAATTCTTTGTAGGAGCTGGGCGATATTGAAATTTACGAGTTCGATATTGATATGTTAAAAATATCGCGATGTAAGAATTTTCGATGTTCACGTTGTTTTCATCATTTGTAATCAGTACATACAATGATGTAGTATGCAAAAATGTCTATATTTTATTTGTTATTATTTCATATATTTAAAAAATTATGACATTTGTAAATAACCCCATGGTCAACAAATCGATATGGCTTGATATGTATAATTATATCGATATTTCAAAAATATTGATATTTATTTTGATATCGATATATCGCCCAGCTCTAATTGTTTGACAGTTTGATCACCTTCACTTAGACTTAGATCTTAGAGTTTAAACTGGAAATTGGAAGCTTAGTCATATGCACACCAATCTAACTGTAAAGAAATTTCACCACGTTATATTTTATTTATTATATTTCAATATATTAAAATTGTTATCATTTTAGGACACAGTATCAGAATTATTTTTTGAAACTCAAATTATAGGCTCACTTAACGACCTGCATACAATGATCATGAAACAACCAATCACATTTGACGATGTCTGGTAAGCTAATATCAAATAGGATATACTAGTGTGCCATCTCATCCTTGTAGAGTGATGAGCATATCATTATGGCAATGGCGTAAACTGGAAAATCTGCTAATGTACTGTTAATGTTATTTAAAAGCTGGGAATTGAGAAATAAATCTCTCTTCTCACTCAAGGTTCAGGATGTTTCAATACCAGTGACAAATACATGTAATAGCTTTTTGTGATCACTACTGAGCAAGTATTGTTAACATTTGTATAATGATTTTAATTACAATAAGCTCAATGATACAGTATGTATGTGTGATATGATATTTGGTTTGAAATCTTCATGCCAATATCTAATTCCTAAACGCAAATCTATCTTGAAATCTCGATTTACCGATGCTTGCGGCATCAGTTCTATTGTTGTCAAGAACATAATTGTTATGATAGTTCTATTGTTAATATATTATTTCTATTTACTTTTTTGGAAATGGTGTTATTATGGACTTTCATATACCTATATACACAATCAGTATTATCTGTTTGCCAGGACCATTACTAAATGTTACATCTAATTATATTTGTGGACCTAATGCCGTTGTACTATGGCGGCGATATATCCTTTTGGAGTTGTCTTCTTCTCTTCATTTATTTGTCTGGAATCTTGCACAGGACCACTGTCATTTGTACTACCATGTGATTCCAATGAGTCTATACAGTGAGAATCTCTTTTGACCTTGACTGGTCAATGATGTGAGAGTGAAGCAGGTAGACAGCCAGAAGAGTTTTCACATGCCAAGATTGAATTTTCCCACATTGTGTTCCGTTTTTGATAATGTTTGAACTGTTAAATCGGGTTGATGTAAATTTTCTAAGCTGCATATTTTCTAATATTTATTACTCATGGTTAGTGGCTAGTTGTTCTTAAAAGGACAGATTTGGCGCTGTTATTGCAACATTTTCCATTCACTGATTTCGGCGATCAAGTTGTACAGTGTGACACACCAATGACTTTAGTTGAATGCACATACCCTGGATGTCCCAAGTACTTCCCACACCAGCCCAGGGGATGCTTTACCTCATTACCTGCTTATAATTTGTGCATGTTTCCATCATGTTACCAGGAGACCGTCTGGTGACCCGTCTGTTGACCTGGAAACCTATTTACAGCAAGTTAACCATAAATATAAGCTATTCTTTACTGGGATGCTCAACGATATTAAATGTGATAATGCAAGAAAAATGGTAGAGGTTGAACGATTAGAAAATGAAATTACAGAGCTGAAAGATGATATTAAACAAAGTACAGAGAAATTAAAGGTATGGTACTCACACTCTGTACTCACACTCTGTACTCACACTGTGTACTCACACTGCTGTCATTCTCAGTCACTGCTATAATAATAAATAATAATAAAACATAATAAACATAATTATAGTAAATACAATAATAACTAAATTATATAAAAATATGCATTCGCAAAGTCCTTGGCTTTGTGGAGGTATTCTCTTCCACAGAGATGGAGATGTCTTCCAACTGTTACAAAGCAACCAATGATATACAAGCATTTACATGCAATCAGTTGGGGTCAGTTTCCATAGTGAGAATATAAACAGACCGGAGTGTGTGATATTTTTTTGGCAATTTGACAAGTCAAGTTTGATGGAACGAAGAAAATAGAGTTAAAATTGAGTATTAATGTTTGGATGCACAGCCATGAAACAACTATACGTGCTGCATCCGAACGAACCACATTTTAATTAACAAATATATTGACATGGTATTGTATTAATCCCTTATACCCTGGTTATTACCATATTTAATAATATTAATATTAATTAAGTGTTTGAGTTTGTTTATATAACGCTTAATACAATATACTATAATAATTTCTAAGTGTTGAACAGTAAAATAATGCTAATATCTACCTAATATCCATCTAGGGATAAAATAAATGGCACATAATACCTGAAATATCTATTAAATATTTATTCTTAACTTTAGTCTATTAAGAATCTCAACTTGTACGCAACCTTGTCAACTTCAATAAAGGCTTTTTCTGGATCGCGACATGAACGGGATTGGATGCAGATTTCTAGTCTGATTTCCTGCTCAGTACTAACAGTGTATTGAGAAAGTGTAGTATAACTGCAAGTATAGTACTATGTAGCACTATAATAGATAGTGCTACATACTGGAACGCTGCCAACTCTGCTGATATCACTATAACAAGATGTACAACCGTTTACCACAGCATAACTTTACATATGAAACCTCCGAAAAATTACCGATGAGAAGAGTAACTTCGCTATAGTAATAGTTGATTGGTGAATTCCAACGCAGCAATGTCACAATGGTTCAGCCATATTGTAGCACTTTTTTAAGTTATACCAGGCCCAGGATTTCTTTTATGACTTTCAACATTGTATTATACCACTTCTCTATTAATATTGTATTATACCACTTCTCTATTAATATTGTATTATACCACTTCTCTATTAATATTTATTGTACCATAGAATCAAACATGTATTTAGTACTACTTAGCCCAAGCAAGTCATCCTATTAGTTTAATTCATTTATAGTTTTATACATGTTTTTTTCTTTCATTGGATTGCTAAGAGATTATTCATTTATCTAGGACAGATCGACTAATATTTAGGATACTTTTGATACTAAATACCAGTGTTCAATCCTTGCTTGTGTCATACCAAATGCTTTTCCAGAAATGGAATCCACTGCTCTTCGCTTAGCCTTTACCAAGAAGGTTTACAGTTGAGGGGGGAGGGGTCCTTGGCCGTTGTTAGAGCAGTCCGAGGGTGTCCTGGACCTATTCTTTCCTCCTTCCTAGCTGCATGATGAAGCTCATTGGGTGACAGATGTAACCTTGACTTAACAGGCAATAGCTGGATATCAGTACAGGATTATATATACTATATAGTATATATAGTATATAATTATAATATATAGTCAATTGTATATCAGGTATACTATTATAATAGCTATTTTATATCGCATTTCAGACAAAGGCCGGAAACATTTAATAAAGTTCTTTTACAAAAGCACAGGCAAGTTTTAGTGTTTATCTTGTTCTATATATTATAATATATTTTTGAATGTGTGATATTTATGTTTTAATAATTTTGCTATGTTATAAATACACATGCAATGTTTTGTTTGAGTTAAATGTTTGTATTGTATTGTTTGATGTACATGTACTACATCACATGTACTACATCACATGTACTACATCACATGTACTACATCACAAGTCATGGTTTCAGAAATATTAACATTCTAGTCTCTAATAATAAGTTTTATTGTAAACAATAGAATAATTATGAGCCGTCTTGTTGATGGTAATGTAAAAAGCAAATCATACATGTTTAATAATGTTTACTATTTTCCGCTTTGTACAGGTATATGAGTAGTTGGAGAATGGATACACTTGTTTTTATGGATACACGGATACACCAGAGAATGGATACACAAATTTTTATACACAATATACATATATATATATAATTTAGGAATTGTCTTTCCACTGTAATGGGAATACAACTTCAACTTACAAACACAAATCCTCACACAGGTTAGTTTCACTGTTTATCATGTTATATATATAATATATTTTTAAAAGTGTGATATTTATATTTTACTATGTTACAAGTACAATGTTTAAATACGTATTACACGTACAATGTATTTGATTTATTTCGCATGATTTGGGAAATATAAAACATCCTATTGTGGTTTCTAATAACTTATATTACTATAAACAATGGAATATGGTATGTATTATTGATGGTAATGTCAATAACAAACCATGTATAAATTGTATGGGTAATGATGTTTACTATTTTCTGTTTTGTACAGGTATACCGTTAATTGGAGATTGGTTACTGCATACTTTATGGATTTTTATATACAAATAAATAAATAATTCAGGAATTGTTTTTCTGCGTTAATGGTAATACAAACTTACAAACAAATAGTACCAAATTTTCTTACTATGCAATGAGAGATTTTCTGACACAAGTGTCTCTGTTCTAGATTATCCATTATGCATAAAATCTCGACACTCAGATCAAAGAGATTAACTATAAGGCCAAGCTCAATTGATCATTAGATCTGTGTCCAAAATTTTTAGTCATAGGGATGAGCAAGTGAGGTATTTAAATTTATCGCCTTATAATTTACAGATTTCAACTTTTCAACGAAGGAGGTCAAGATACAAACTTATTTTTGAATTTTCCCATGTGTAAGCTACAATATATTATATTCTCCATCGATATATCAACATTTAGTAACAGATACTTTAAAAAAGGGCTGATTTAAGACAAACTTCCAGCTTAGGATGCTTCCACTCAATCGTAGCTCAAGATTTTATAGCCAAAATCTAATGTGTGGTGAGGGAGTGAGGGATTTGAGTTTTAAATTTATCCTAAATTATTGATGAGCGAGCGCTAAATTTACTGCTATGAGAGCCTCTAAAATGTGACGAGTGAGGAGACACAGATCTAATAATTAATTTAGCTTGGCCTAATGTAACATCTTTGATCACAGTATGTAAATATATACCCCAGATTCAAACATCACCAACAACTCGATCATTTCTAATCTAGGCAAACAAATCATTTATTATGCTTTCCTGGGAGGATAGAAGGTCATCTGTCTTTCAACCCGAGTGAATAGGTTCTTTGGTCACCCACCCATACAGCTAGTACTGTGATAACATAGGACCAGACACTATAGCTTGTTATCAATGACAGTTGAGTCACAGTCATCATTGGATTGCCCACACGTAGTCACTGATAGTTCAGTGTTATCACTTATTGAGCTCCTGGCCCCATTGTCCGTCTTTGCTGCCGCTGCTGCTTTACTGGATTTCCGTTCCTGCTCAAAGGAAGCTATGGTCTGTGATTGTCTTCTGCTCTGACAGAAAAGCACTCTGTAGAAAGACTGCTTGAACTCTTTCATCCTTATTGTATATATCAGAGGGTTTAGCATTGAGTTACAATATCCTAGCCAAAAAGCCACATCAAATAGTTTCTGGGATATCGCACAGTTGGAGCATAGCGCTTCTAAAATAGAAATATATGCTACCGTACAAATCCTATCGCCATCATGACTATTTAAGTTGTTGCAAATCTTGTGTGAAATTACAATTAAATTTCTATTATTATGAAATCGATAATATGTTTCGTTTATGCGGGGAACATGTCCTTCGAAGTTACAAAAATGGCTGTGACCAGTGCTCTGCTTGGCTGATTGCCAAGGATGCCATAGCCTTATCTCCACACATTAGTAATGATTGCTCATAGTAATTAAAATGAACTTTTTCAGAAATTTTGTGAAAATCATTTAAGTCCCAGAGGACGCATTAGTGTAGATGCAAGCATGTATTAACAAACTAGAATTATATAAATTATGAACTTTTAGCAATTTTGGATAGTCTCTCGAGACATTTAGCTTGAATTACATTATAAAAAATTACATTTACATGTTAATGGACATTTTATGTAAAGCTCAATTGTTATGCAGAAATACGAACTATTCCGGATCAAGTATAAAGATGGGAAACAAACGTTTGTTTTAAGGTAAAGCTTTGAGAAATTGGATTTTAGATTTAGATCTGAAACGATAAGACATTTATAGCTCTAAACAACTACTAAAGTCTTTAGATCGAGTTTTAGAAAAATCCCACTCGTTACCTCAACTTTGGCAGATTCGGAGAGCAGTGCTAGAACAAACTGCTTTCTGGTGTCTTTAACCGCCATAAATAGGCAAACGTCGTCAGTCTACTGTGAAGTAGAATGTTTGTCAATTTTACTGGTGTGACCGCAGCCCATCCCAGGCTGAATGTTCCCACTACTATGACACCTACGCCGACCCGCTACACTGTCCACCCCAGACTATAAGGAAACCAGGAAATCTATCGATCTGTGTGTAGATGAATAGGCCTAATGGATAATCATGGCATCTGCCGATCTTAAACATCCTGGATATTGTAGTTTCCCGACTGGTGCAAGGTACATTATTGGTGACTTGAGAGGGTTGTCTTATGCTATGCAGAGCTGGGAAGCTGTTTGCCTTGATTTGAGCGTGCAGCTATTTGTTGACTGCAAGGTACTAGCAAATATAACTTTATACATGCAATGTTACAGTAATTTGATAAACAGTTTTTTCCTCATCAATGGTAATAGCAGCCTATTTGCATGATGCGGTCATCTGTGAAAGCCAGAACTTGGGTGCTAGGGAGGATGGATAGCAATAGCAATGCACCAAACTGCCCATTCGGTCCATGGTCATAATAGTCATGGTTACCCCAGCATGTGAAGCTTTGTGGGGTACATGATACGATGTGTGCACACCCTATTTATAATACTTGGTCCAAATTGTTTCCATTAATAATTCCATAAACGGATAGTCTACTAGCTGTAAGTGGGTAATAATTTAATTTTGTCTACTTCACATTACTAAAGAGTGATTAGAACAAAATGGTTTGATGACATGCGAGATATTGTTGGCTTTTAGTTTTTGATGAGACCAATGACCGACATACATGTAACACGATCGATAATTTTATTGAATCAATCTACAGTGTACTTAATTATATGTAATTCAGTGGATTACTTATGCTGCTGCATATTTGATGCTATTACAAATATATATTTGCATAAATATCCATTTTAGATTTGCATATCCATGCAAATATGACAAGGAAATGCAATTGTCAAAATATTCATGGAAATCCTAATTTGACAAATTTGAAATTACTGCCGTGTAGCATACCACACTTACCTAAAGGTAATAGTGTAAAGAATGGCAGCCAGCAAACAATGAAAGCACCGACTACGATTCCCAAAGTTTTCGCTGCCTTTGTCTCTCTGTGCAGACGTTTAAGCTTGTTACTTAACTCACGAACTTTAACTTGTGTATGCTTTCCAACAGTCACGTCACTTCCTGTTGGCAACTTGCATTCATTGTCAGTCTTGCTACTAGAATTATTGTTGGTAACTTTGCAGCTGTTTTTTCTGCTCTGTGTTGATGCGTCTTTGTTGGAGTTTTCAGATGTTGGATTGCTCGTTCCTCCGGCTGTTGATATTTTTCTCGAATGAGCTCTCAATAGAAGAGGGGAGTCACCCGACGCCACCTTCATTGACTTGATACCTGTTATTAGAAACCTAGACTGCTTTTTGGCCTGCTGGTAGATCTTTAAGTATATGGCTATGATTATTAATGCGGGGATATAGAAGCTGAACGTGGAACTCGCGACTGCATACTCGATAGATTTGATGATTGAACACTGGCGGGCAGAAGCCTCCTGTAACCCAGTCTGGCTCTCCTTTATTACTGGGCCTATGATGGAGATGACCAAGGACAGTATCCATATTGCCAACACGGTTAGATTGCTCTTCTTCTTGGTCATTTGAGACTACAACAACATTGGCATGCTATAATAAATAGATATTATAACTTTTATCAATTTAAATTTGGAATAATTTGAAATTTAAATTCATATTTTAATATAGGACTTTTAAATTCATCTTTAAAATAAGAATTTTTTACTTCATACTTTAAAATTATGAGTTACAAAAATAATAGCATACATTTTAATTTTTGGTAACACATAGTACAATGGTATTTGTTTATCTGAACTCAAATGTGTCTGGTAGGTTGGCCCACAGGTTCCATCGCCTTTTGTTGTTCCAACTAGTGGACCTAGGATCTAAGAATAAGAACAATGTTTATTGTTACAAAGCATCATGGATGGAGTAAAATAGCTGACACTATAAAGTCATTAAGAATACGTAGACGGGTAGGTATAAAACTGTTAAGAAATCTGTTAGTTTTGCACTAGTGCATATAAAATATTTCCTACTAAACACATAGCAGTGATTTAAAATATGATTTCCATCCTCAATAATAGCTTTAGAAGAGCTTAAGATGTGCTTTACTAAATATGTTATATCACAGTTAAAATTTGCACGTTTAAATAGTCGTAAAAGCTTTGTTCTTTCTCCGTCTGTGCTTGGATAAAACCATAGCTCACTGTTATACATTAAAATTGGTAAAGCAAGGGTTTGAATAAAATTATTCTTCTGATTAAGTGATGGCTGAAATCAACAAAATTAAGAAAAAGCATACAAACGGCTTTTGAGGTTCTTAAAAAGCTTCGGTATTAGCAAGCCACTCTAGATCATCACTGAAAATTGTTCCTAGATACTTAAAATCATCAACCTATTTGCAAGTTTAGCAACTAAGGTGCTAGCATTATTCAATATCTGATGCTTGGTAATAGATGAGCTCAGACTCGTTGTTGCTGACCAAATGTGGTATTTTTATTCTAATCCCAATACCAGATCGTACCATGCCATACGTCGAGCTGCAAAGTATGTGCAAGTTATGTGGTAACCATGTACATGCCTATTATTACAAAAGCCTTGATTGTCATAATATAATACAAAAAAGACAAATTATATTATATGACTGTATTTATAGAATTATGGTATTCCCTTAGATTTATTCTATATTATTATCAGTCTATAAATATTATAATGCCGTTAATAATACTGCAATAATCTACTATAATACTACTGATCAACTGCCAGCTTGGTAGGGACCTTACCGAATAGGTATAAAAATATTGAAAACATGTACAAACTTGGTAGTTTATAGTGCCAATTGAATACAAGTAGTGACTATAACAAAAAAATTGCTATCTAATTTGCTACTTAATTTTATCTCACAGTGTAAAATGACCTAGAATTGTGTCATTCGACTGGCTGATGTGTAGGCATTGTGGTAAAAGATTTTCTGCAACTCTGTTTCTGGTTTAAGCTGCTATTTAGAGGTTTAATATTGAAGTTCTAGGAATCATGTGAATACAATACTCAGATGGAATGGCTCCTGAACTGAAAGATATTTGGAACTTTGGTACGAGAAATTACTAATTAGGGTTACCAATATTGGACACAAGATCATGGAGACTGATGTAGATTGATGAAGATCTGGGGTGAAAGAAACCCTATTTGTATGCTTTTTGTATTAAATATTCAAGCGGGTATGGTCAAGTGGTTCAGCCCACAGCAACTCGCCTGGGTTCGATACCCTTAAGGGCATACATTGTGTCTGCTAAGATTTCCTGGGCAACATTCTAACCCTAAAGTTGCTTATTGTATACTGATCGGTGGGAAGAATACTGGGGGTCAGGTAGGTTTCCCTCACCTTCATGTAATCCTGGCATTGAATCACCTTCTAAATAATGCAAACTAGGCCAAAACAAAACTAATATTTGATACAGTTCCATTTATGTCATAAATTATGTTACATTAACTGATTAAAAAATATGAGTAAACAATTATAATAGGTAGATTAAAAAATGCTACAAGGGAAATGATAGCTCGCCTACTTGGTGTCAGATCTTGAGGAAGTTATCCCATGGTGTGATTCACAGCAAGTTAATTAGCCAATCATCTGGTCCTATGCAGATATACATCAGCAGCTGTCCTAGATAAATATGAAGGCTGTCTACAAAACTAATTATCTCTTAATGAATGTAGCCTAAATTTGCCGGTAAAATAAATCAATTTCCAAACAGGACATAGAGATTATTGAGCTTGATGATGTCATTAAGCATTTCCCTATACCACAATGTCGTGCATTGCATTAACACACAGTAGCCTATGAAATTAGATGCATATAATTTATTTTAAGTCATAAATTATCTAGACTATTTTAATTTGATTTGATTCACGCGATTATTATGGTAATATTGCATTATTGATCAGCATAGCTCAATGTTGACAAGCGTTATTAGGTTTGATAGATTGCCTCTTTAGATTGCCTCTTTAGTGCGATTGGAAGGAACATGTACACATACTGACATATAAATTAGTAAAGACCCGTTTCATCTCTTACAGATCAGTACTGTCCCCTTCCAACACAGAAGTGATCAATCAAGTCCCACATAGGATCTTTGGACTTGGCTCCATAATTGGCACTATATTTAAATAATGGTGAATCAAAAATTGAAAATGCTAATTGCTTGATCATCAGTCTTAATTTACTATATTACCAAATGATAATGAGGCATCTGATATGAGGGGCTGATATAAGCTACCATTTATATCAATTACTCCTTGTGCCAAAGAAAACATGCTAAAATCATCATTATTAGCATCCTGGCAAAAGACGGACTATGCCCACAGCCTACAAGTAACTATACATGTACATACTCTGAAATTAACATTATTGAAATTGATTAATTAATTAATTAGTTGAAATTAAACTTTATAGTAATAGTTTGAAAATTGGATGCAATTAATTGCTTTCATTACTATTGTATTTCTACATATCTTCGACACTGTCTAATATGTTCGAAAACATTTCAAAGTTCTCCGCAATACTCTGCAACTTACCATTACCCTATAAACAATCGTCAACACTTCAAACACAAATTTGATCTGCTGCCTTTAACTCACTCGTAAATATTGATGGCAATACTAATTCATTGGTTTTAGATACCCTGAAAGTGTTCAACTCTATAATTAAACATTATAATACCGGACATAGTTTTGGTTTTATAAAATAGATCTTTCCATATAAAATCTATTGAAAGCATTCTTAAGGTTAGGAAAATCCTCCTCATTATCAATAAAATAATGGTCACTTAGCATACATGGCCATACATATAGGCCCTACATGTATTATTACTGAAATTAGGGATGCAAAGATTACCTGATGCATCAGATATAGACAAGGTAATGGTCACTTAACATGCACGTACATGTGTTATTACCGAAATTAGGCATGTAGGAAGTTATTATATAATTATTTAAATTTAAAGCTGAAGAATACAATATCAGATTTATAGCATTGGTTTGAAGTTGTTGTAAAACCCACCAGCGAGGATTGTTAGAATCATGTTGCTATTGAACTAGTAATGTAGATTGGAATCCATTAATTACTTGCACTAAAGACTAAATGACCAACTAAATGATTTCTGATTAACAGCACTCTACCTACATTGGCAAATATCAACAAAGAGTGCAAATGTGATTCAGAGAAACAGATATAGAAGGCGCCAAGAATTCTTGGATCTCGGATAAATACTTTATGAACAAATGTGCAAGTAGCAGAGTGGTATAGAGATTATGCAAGTCATTTGCAAAGATGTAAGGTCGAACTCAACTTTTTACCTGATAGTTTTCAACCAAGATTTTCCCTGTTTTCACTTAGACTAATACCATTTTTCATAAAAAGGCAGTGAGCTTGCCTCAACAGATCTCCTGCTAGACTACCACTTCAAACAATATACAATGTAAATGGCTAAAGCAGAGTTTAGCAGGGATGGGTTCTCGAGTCCCAAAATGATTCGAGTCACAAGCCAAGCAGCATATTTTGACTTTATTTGAATTGCGTAGAAAGAAAGCATGGCTTGTGCTGTGTTTGACTTGCTAGAATTGACTTACTTGCCTACTGAGTTGATGCATAAATATGTGATGCAATAATGTCAAAAATTCACCATGTCATCCATTATTCATGTGATATAATACTTTTGAACGAAATGACTTTCAACATTTTCAGCTCTGTTCAGTTCGTAACCGGAATAGAAGACACGACCTTGACATAATTCAGATTTTTTTGCAAAAGCCGACAGGCTGGGAGAGAGATCTTAGCCACCCTCAATTTCTCTATTCATTGAAATGGTCCCATGCTAC